>BOPP01000152.1:964938-1082950 GCA_017312745.1 Gryllus bimaculatus
GCAAGAGAGGCTTGGCCCATTTGCTTTCGCATGAGGCGGAGGGAAGGGAAGGGAGGGGATGGAATTGCTTGCTCAGAAAGGGCTCTTGGGGCTTCAGACGTAAATTCGGCGGCTATGCGGTTGACGATGATGAAAACTGACTCATGGAAATTGAATGCAGAAACAAATGGCGAGCCAGTGACCTATGGAACTTCATTGAAGTCATCACTCATAGGATGTATTTACTGAATAATCTTTGGAATTTTGCGTATGTGCAAAATGTGATTAAAATAAAATTAAGATTCATTTTTGGTCAAAGGGATCCAGGGAAATAAAAACACGTAGAGGAGTTACAATATCATTGATTTTCCGTGGCCTGGGAATAAAAATGACAATTACCATAGACCAATGCAACAATATCTACTTACAATGCAAATTGCTCAAAATAATGAAATTTTATTTCTAGAAAATACTCCATACCATAGTAATGTCTTCCACCATAGCTTTGTCTCTAACTTAGGACATTGGTACAAACGCTGGCAAATCACTTGTCTAGGGGCTACAAAATATTCTATTTATAATATGGCTTGCTTCAAATCACTTCATAAAAGTACTTTTCTATACATGGGGGCGGAAAATCCACTATTTTCGAGCTTTCGCAAAAATCATCAAATTTTCACTTAGTTTTTAACAGTAATTGTAAGAGATATGAATTTAAAATTGTTTTTAAAACCATTGTAACGTTGTGATGTTATGTGCTAAGTTTCAATTTTCCATCTTGAAGACAACACAACTACACTACAATGAACTGTAGAATTTTTATGCAACACTAATTTTTTTTTTTGACAATTTCGCTGCACTCTTTACCACATTTTAGTATCTTGAATGTCTCCGATAGATAAACAAATTAAGTTTTTTACAAGATTCAAAACCTTCTCTTTCTAATGATATTTGTTTGAAATAATTTTTAGAAAGTACTTTTCTGTAAAAGGGGGCAGAAAATGCCACATCTTGGGACGTTTTGCCAAAATTTTCAATTTTAATCTTAATTTATAAAGAAATGGTAATAGCTACGAGGTTGAAATAATGTAACAATGTAATGTTGATATATAATGAGCCAAGTTTATTTTTTTCTTATTCAAATATTATAGAAGCAATTCATTGTTAAATTCAGTTATTTATTTTGAACACAATCTGTTTTCGGTGACTTTGCTGCAGTGTACCCACTGTCTAATGAAGAAAAAAATTATATTACTGTCGCTGAAAGTTCCAGAAAAAGATGAGGAAAAGTTGTGCAAGGAAGCTCAGGTACAATTGTTTAGCAATAACAGATTAGGAAATACCGTATCTCAAGTTGCGAAAATCTTGAAGTCGAACTGTACAACGACGCTTCATGGAGTCATACCTCAAACACTTTTTTACCCATAAAGCAACAACGTTTCAAGAGGTTTTTTTTTTTTTTTTTTTTTTTTTTTTTTTTTTTTTTTTTTTTTTTTTTTTTTGTAAGACTGGCACTCGACATACTAAATTTCCTCGAATTCCGAGATCGTCGCGGACACTTCTCCAAAATTCGAGCACTTGACGTGGTTGACCCACATGGCAGTAAATGGCTGAGAATGAACTCCATGATTAACCACAGACCTTGCGTTTGGGCATTATCTTCTAATTTTGTAACTTCCCAACGTTTCGCTCTGTATTTGTACCGTCATCAGAGATACACACCAACAAAACAACACTGGTACATCAGATCTACTGCTACTATGCTGAACCATATAATAAAGACGTACATAGATTAATGTAATAGTACGAGTAATTGAAATAATTATAATATAATATTTCACTAACTGTTGTACATCAGCCACCATTTAAAGCCGCTCCACCACTATTTCTTTCATAGGATTTTGGATACTGCAACATGCATCAACAACACACCGAGACAACCGAAAGAGTGAGATTTGTTCTCGTGCTTGTCTAAGCTCTCCGTCACACATCCCAATTTAACAAAAAAATGTGGCAATGTTAGTTTTGTCGGTGTTCTTTCATCATCTTTTTGCAAGGCATGAACTCTACTTTTGATTAGCATTTGCAGCTAATCCTTTGTAGCGTGTAAATAACTGCTTGAAATTTTAATTTGATATTTTCTGGTTGTAGTGTAAAAACATATGTCTATTATTCGATCAGCTTTCTTTTGACTCTTGACACCTTTGGTGGTTTCGGTAGCGCTTCTCGATGTCAGAATGAGTGTGCGCGGACTCCTGTGGTAGTGAAATTCATTTTTTTAATAATGCTCATCGCGATATTTACAAAATGGAGATGATATTTTCATATTACGGAGTATTCATTATCGTCCTCATCGATTGGAATAAACATTACAGGTCGCAGTATCTGTATTGGCAACGATTTTAAATGAAATTGAGCTGTTTTACTGGTTTTTTTTCTGAAAATTTCACTCAACCGTTCGTCAATTAGAATTTTATTTGGCGCCAAACCCGCCAGCCACATTCATTGTCACTAGTAGTTAGGAATAGAGTAAGTTTTCGTTTTTTAAGATGTTCCTATTGTTTCTGAAGTTACATAATATACATCTTTTTTCTTACATTTCTCGACTATTGTTCTTTATTGACCGCCAGTTGTCATATGCTATCAATAGCCAATGCGAGCATGCACTCTTCAAAACAGTGACTGAAATGATCTCACGCAACATCTCCATTGAAGGACATTCCCGAATGATATCAATTTTGAATACAAAAATCAAGAAAAATAATAATGAATGTGACCATTTTTTCTTAATACGCTCCCATACCAGGGGTTGCGTTCTGCACTACTTTCTTTCCATAAAAGGCCTCCGGTCTGTGAGTCTTACTTCATAAAAGTTTTCATTTAACCCCACGACTATCCCACCACAACCTAGGAAAAATACCCAGAAGTTATAACTCAATCAAAAATAGATTTCTCAGAATAACCTTCATATCAAATTTGCTAATCTGGACAACAGTTTCTGAAGTGTTCACTTCCCTAAAAAATAGCCCGCAAGTATACTCAAAAGCCTCGTCGCTCCAGCCTGCTTCTTGTTATAGTTAAAAATTTCGCTACTCACCGCAGGGCCGCTACTGGCCCACCATTTCTCGATCGGCTACTACATGCAAATACACGGAGATCCACATTACAAACAGAAATCAATAGACAACAATTAGAGATTGTGAATTCAAGTACATATTCCTCTCCATTGCTTCATGAGAAACAGCAGCAATGTTTTCACGATCACTGATACAAAATGTTCATAAATTATATCAATGATCGTTATTAAATGCTGCTGCGTGAGAGCACAGCAGCATTGAATAACGATCATTGACATAATTTGTCACAAGCAAGAAAACTGCTTCTTTGCCAAGTTGGGGTAATATATTTGTGAAGATTTTCCACATCAATCATTGAATGTGTGATACAGCTATCAAAATAAATTGCGCTACCACCGACTACCATCAGGGACATTTAAAGACGAGATTGAATTATTTAACTCGTCAAGAATTACAATTATCTTCCCATCTTATATATAAAAGTCAATGTTTGTTTCATTGATCGTGTTTAATGCACTGCCGTACCGTTCATCCGATTGCGATAAAACTTTGTCAACTTACTGCTTGTACTTCCGGGAAGAATATAGACATACTACAATGGGAATATACAGATGCCTGCGCACATAGACGTGCGTTGCTGATGATTATATGCTGACTCAAAGTGCCCTGGACAAGGCGCTTTATGCCACAGTGCTCTCCCGCCGCACACTGACGTACTATTATTAAAACGTTTTCATTGCCTATTCTGCCTCTGAAATTGTGATATTTCCGCGAGAGACAGATACAGAGAGAGGGGGCAAGGAAGAGACGCAGAGAGAGAAACAAGCAGAAAGAGAGACTCAGCTTAATGTGCATACGGATTAAAAAATCCGCAGTGTAATATACTTCGTATCATTTTCATCGAGTGTAACATATGCCTGTAACACGATGCATGTCTTATTTCCGTGAGTAATACATTTTTTATATATTGTGTAAACTCAATAGACGATTATAAAAACTCTTTAGACATGCTAGTATCATATACTCAGCGTGTGGATTACTCCTCCTCTGGGAATATAATCAATGATGGTGGCTTTATTGTGTCAGTGAATGTTAAATTTGTTGTGTGTTGTTGATATTTCCGCTCTATATTTTTTCGCTCCGTACGGAATAATATAATCAACCTGGAAGGGAATTGAGAGGATCATCTTACTTTTCGGGGTAGAAATATTAAAAGTATATTTCTTTTGTTATTCTCACTGTTCCTGTTAATGCCATACCTCGTTCCTATAGTAGTTGTTAAAGGATAGCTAGTGATGTAATTGTTTCTTGTCACGTTTCTGGTTATTTTTTGTGTTATTCTCACCACAATGTTAGCTGCAATAGTGGGCACTTGGTATAGACTCTCATCCTTTTACTTCTCGTCGTATAAACTTCTTCTAAGCTGCCTAAGCCAAACGCTTTGGCGCTGCAAAAGACGTCAATCTTGAGCCCGTAGCGTGCAGGTTTGTTCGGAATGTAGTACACAGATCCACATCTCCCCCTGCATGATCCGTTCCGCGAAACGTTCGATGGTAGGAACGAGCACCATGCGAGGGTTCTCGAACTCTGTAAATCTGAACCGTGTAAACCGTTCATAATAAACAAATTTAAAAAAGACGTTTAACTTCAAAAATTTATATTTTCTAAATTCATTCAGTGTTAATATAGTTTGTTCTCAGTAATTTCCGTGAGTTAAACCGCTACCCTTTTCTTGTGATAACCCCTCCTGATCTTTGGTAAAAATATGAAAAGAGATTTTAAATATTCTAATAAAGCAATTTATTACAAAAGGTACGCCGAACAGATCCAATTATGTTTTGTGGATTTGAAGAAAATTCACGACTATTAACTCACATATTGTGGGATTCCTGCAGACAGCGACAGGTACTGAGAGGTATATTCCTGCATATTGTCAAAATACCAGAATGAATGCGAACTCCCTTCACCCAGTTAACTGACTTTTAAATGAGTCGTATAGTGGCACTCCAATAAGCTGGATATTTATAACGGTGAATGTGGAACACGTTGGACAAGACGTGTCGGCAGGGCTTCGATGTTGGATATTGGCACCTTACACCGGAGAAAACACACATTATTTGTGATTGTGTTTCGGACGTCGGCGTCCTACGAATTTACTCTAGATTTTCGCCTTGTACGGAAGGTCATAAAGAATAGCAAGAGAACTCCAGAAGCGATTAGGTAGTAATATCACGCCTAGAGTGGTCGCTAAGAGCATTTGCGATAATTTATTGATGTTTGTCTTCTATCACACGTTCCTCCCCTCCGCAACTTCACATCCAATTGCCCGCTTTCTGTGGAGTCGAGAAATGAGCACCTAGGGGGAAGAATGGCTAGACCCAAATATGGCTAAGAGTAACCAGTTAAATCGCACATTATCCAGCTGGTGTGGATAATTTGTATGGAACGATGGAAAGATGTATGGGCGACGAATGAAAAATTACGAACTTCGTCCGGCTAATGCTAGCGTTATCCACAAGGCTCGTGCAAAGGAAACCAAGTTCACCCTAGTGTAAAGCGTCTTGAACGTGCTCAGTCTGTTTCCCTTAAGGTTGTTTGATGCAAATCGCGAAGGCAGGAGTCGGAGCCGCATCAACTCGAAGTGTCAATTGAGGTGCAACGAAACCTCTTCAAGCGACAACGATGATTACGCAGTCATCTGCAATAACGGCAACTTTTGCATGTTTCCACGAGACATGTAAATGTTTTCTCTTTTAAGCAGTGACCTGGCTCTGCGGCTAGGCACATTTCGTACATTAACTTGCATCAGACGGTCATCACTTTCTGAAAATTTTCAAGTTGCGAATCGTAACACTACAAAAAGTGGGATAGAGTGAGAAAATTACCATAGATTCAGTATCTTCCTGCTTTAAGGCACAATGTCATTTTATCTTTACCTAATGATATCTAGAGATTCTTTTTACTTTACCTAATGATATCTAGAGAATTACTTCCTATCTTAACGTGACTAGTACATGTTATTGGGGCCCCGATTTTATCGTCAGCTATTCACACTCCTTCGCACTTACGTGTTTCTTACGACCCCCCACCTGTCTTTGAGCATCTCTCTTGGCAGCACACAAAGCATGAGAGCCCACTTATTCCCTTGAATTTCTCTCCCGTCGCTCCTCCAGCCCCTCACTACTCAGACCACTTCTCTATGCCTCTTCATCTCGACACTTTCGCTTCTCCCCCTGACACCCATCTCTCAACTTGTTTGACTCTTTTCTTTCGTCGGACCCTTTCAGTGGTTAGGCGGAAGAGCAGGCCCTATGGCCTGAGCTCGCCATGAATAAAGACATTATTATTATTATTATTATTATTATTATTATTATTATTATTATTATTATTATTATTATTATTTCCCTCTTTGCGGTGCTCCTCCCTCTCCTCCCGTCTGTCACCTCGTTCAACTTCTCGCCTTCTTGCCCCTCGGCTTCTTCACTTCCCCAAACATAACCTCGTTTTTTAACGAACGCCTTCATTTGGAGAGACGTCTAAAGCGACCTGCTCTTTATTTCGATTCCTACTATCAGTGTCAATCTCTTTAACAAAGCAAGTGCGCTATTCTGCATAACCATAATCAACTTGATATCTCACAACTTTTTCTTAGCTTTCTCTACAACTTCTTCTTAGCAATCGCTCGGAGCGATAAATGTCAAAATTCTCAGGCAGATTCTTTTAAATAAAGGGAACTTGCCAGCAATCGCCCAGTTTTCAAAATGGTCGGTACACTCAACTATATAGATATTCAAATCTCTTTTAACACTAAAAAAGTACAACAAATAATATTTTCCTTATAAATAAATAGATAAATAAATAAATAAATAAATAAATAAATAAATAAATAAATAAATAAATAAATAAATAAAACAAATAATGTAACTGCTTCTTAAGATGTAGGCACATTTTTGTAACCAGGAGAAGTGGCTAATGCATTTTTATACAAACGTATCAAATATATCATTAAACATAAATTATATTTGCACAATTTAAAATAAAGTGTAGTACAATGTATCGCTATGTATTGAGACAAGACAATTACTTACCAACAATTGATGTGATAATGTGTGTTGATTTAAAATAGCTGCATTTAGCGATTTTCGTCTGTCTGCATATTTCAAACATCAAATTAAACCATATAAATGTCCACATTAAAGCGAGTAAGCGCAAAATCTCGTAAAGTTTTGGCATAATTGAATCTCCGAGATAAAATTTGTCTTATGATTAAACTACATTCACAGCCAGCAATATTAATTTGCAATTTCAGACATTGAGAAAATTTATAAATAAAATAATTGCAGAAGTCTGTGTGCCTGCTATTCAAGACCAATGTACCATTGCCTCTGTTGAAAATTAACTACAATGTAAACTACGCCAATTGTCTTGCATTTTTAGTAAAATCTATACAAAAAGAGTTTTTTAGAACGATTATCAACTCTCTTGCAGATGAAGAACAGTCTACAGAATATATTACTCGTATGAACGGCTTATCAGGTAATAAAGAGGAATGATAAATATTTTTAAGATAATTATTTTGTTTGTAAATATAAACATCTGAAAAAACAGTTTCGAATATGAGGGCAGCTTCATCCCTAACATTGCCAAATTTTTTGTTTGTTTTTAACATAAATTTAGAATATTTATTTCAAAGACTTTTTTCTCCTAAATTGTAGAAACTCGACGATAAAGTGACTATTTGGCGAAATATGTTTACCTACCTTTGTATTTAAAATGTTTATTTTGGGTTCATGTTTTGTGCATGATTGGGTAACTTTACCCTATTGTGCATTTCCATTTATTTGAATGATATAGAGGAATCTAGGTCTAAGAAAAATATGGGTTAATCAGCCGTACATATTGTGATACTCATAAAAAGCCTCGAGTTGCAATACAAAATCTGTTATAGGCACATTTTACAAAATCAGGAAAATAGACAAACACGTGTAAGTGCAATTATTTGTGCGAATTTAAAAGAGAAAATCGAGACTATCTTCTAAGAAAATCGTAATTTGGCAAGACGAAAGTTTATATCCTCTCAAAACAAAATAAACACTGCTAACTTTTCTCCAATGTTTCTCTAATAAAAAAACTATTGTATTTGTTAAATCTCCCAAAGTAACATTAGTTTTGAAAATCAACTGCCCTAATAACAAATATCAAATATTTTCAATTGTTCTATTGTATTTATTTTTAAGTGTGCTTTAATGTTGAATAAGAACGTAATCCCAAATAATATCTCCTTTAAGAAAAACAAAACTGTTGCTATAATTAGTTGAAGAAACAAAACGAAGGGAGTTAAAATGTTTCCATCTCACTTTCATTGTTACTTCACTCTTGACACAAGTGGTAGTCCCACAAGAGCATTCAAACATTGTAATCATGCTCGTAGAAGATAAGTGGACGGTCTCAGCTTCAACGACGTGCTTATTCACCAGTTCTTCATTGTTTCAAATTATTTTCTCTCTCCCCTCAGCCGACGAATCTCGCGTTTCGTCGTTGTTTGCGCAACCTCGTCACACTAAAGGTAGAGGCTCATTTGAAACGCTGCCTTTTCATGGCTATCGGAACCAGTTCTTGCGCTACGGCTCGTCTCAGACCCCAAAGCCATTCTGATACTTAACAATGATACAACGTGGACTTTTTCCATCATAAAATAACTGCTACGAAACTGAAAAACTTGTTTTGCCAAGCCAACAGCAAGAAATGTAAATTGAAAAACTTCTTTGTGATTGAAATCGCTGTAAGAATCGTTTCTCATTGAAAGAGCACAAGTAAAAGCATTACTGAGAAAAAGTTAGAACGAATAATGAGTTCCACGGAAATGCATTTTAGTAGGTGGTGTGCTCCTATTTAATATCCTTATTGTAAGTTAAGCTTTTATTTCTGTTCATTTCTAGTGTAATATCAATATCCCTTTAAGACCTGATATAGTTTTCTTCCCAATTTCAAATAAATATAATTTTTGTGATCATTCCATGTCTAAAGATTTGTGGAATTTATTTTTAAATATTGCGTTTCTAGAATCGGCGTGAACGCACGACCGTAGTAGTTAATATTGACTTCGGAATTTCTAAAATAAAACTAATGAATCCATGGTTTAAGAAAAATTAACTTATCTTTCACATGAAATAATTTTAACATTAAAACTTTTTAAAGCATTTTTGTTTCGTGAATATCATAAATAAACAATTTACTTTCCATTGTTTAAAAAATATATCAGAAAAAACATTATTAACAAAAAAACATTTTTACATGAAAATCTTTAAAACAATGTTTGTGTTCATTAACTATATATATATATATATATATATATATATATATATATATATATATTATATAAGCATATGAAACCTACATTTTTAATTTATTTATCTAGAGTCGCTTTTTAACAACAAACACTCTTCATTGTTTAAAAAATATAATAAAAGAAGCATTTATGACATAATAAACATATTTTTACATCAAAATCTTCAAAGAAATTTTCTTTCGTGAACAACATAAATAAACATTCCACATTTACTGCGCATTTTAGAAAGGCTACTGCTAATATTTATTAACAACTATTGAAACATATTCAAACAGATTTTTCTAACTACTTCAGAGAATTCTAGTTTCACTGAACGCCGAACCTTCATAATCGTGATAGTTGACAAATACTCTATCTTATATTACTAAAAAATAATTATAAAAAACAAAATATTAACGTAAAACACTTCTTCAGTACATTAAGTATACAACTTCATCGCAAGCGTCAAGCTTCAAACAATCGTCTATAATTTGCGATATACATTTTCAAATAAAAAACAAAAATACAAGCTTACTGTTACAGGCACACGTAATTGGAATTTGAAATCAAACGACCATGTAATCAATGAATGCAATGAAAATGCGATCTAGAGATGTAAAATTCAACTACTGACACTCCCAAAACCCTCACGATTCTTGTGCGTCGGTCTTTGCTGTCACAGACCCGCCAGGTTCAACAAACCTTTGAACGGACGAACACTTACGGTCGTGAGAGTCGGGGCTTTAAGGGCTAAAGAACCGTTATTTGGCGTTGCCTTCTCTTTCACATCTGCTTTCGCTGCCTTCTGTATTGGCGCCTTGTCTCCAATTTGCTCTCGTCACTGCATTCGTTTTCGCCATCTCTTCCCCTCTACCTCCTCAGCCTTTGCCTTTACCCTACTTCTTGTTCCAGTATCCAAAATTCCCCTTTCCCTCAAGTTTCGCCTCCATTGCTTCATCCTGATTCCCAGTGCTCTGGAAAAGGCTGCGACTGGTGCCGATGCTAGAGAATCGTTTTGAATACTCCCGCGCCCCCAGTAGAGAACGAGCGTACTTTCTTGTGTTACTAATATGGGCAACATTCCGGGAGAATTGATTCAACTACTTCGCGCGTATTTAGATTGGATAAACCTCGAAACAATAAGAAAAATAACAAAGAATCCAAATACGCTTACACAAACACAAAAAGTATTAGATTTACATTAATAAGCATTGTAGCTAAAGTACAGCAAGATTCAAGCTGGTACAATACACAACTGGTATGACGGACAGGTATCAGTAACGGGTAATTATCAACATGAAATCTCTTTAACTCTTTCATTACCTGTATCTCTCCAGAGCAAATTTAGTTTTCCTCCTAATCAGGACTAAATGTTACATATGAAACTCGGTTATGCGAGACTTTTCACTACATGTTCATTGACAAATTGTAATCTTTGAACCCCGCACAAGTCGTAGAAGATAGTAATATTTATTCAGTGACATCTGTTTAAAATAGAGGAGACCGGGGCTGGTTGGCACTCGAGCTCTTACAACGGTCACGTAGCTTCCATTAGCTCCAGCTTTGTGCCACGTGTCCTTCAGTCTAAGAAACGTCCCACAGAAATCTCAGATTAATCCATGCAACGTCGGTGGAACCGTTATTTCAGATGGATTTTAGAGCTAGGAGAGTCATATTTTCATAGTTCACTGTTCGTCTTCTCTAATATTGGGAATAAAAGATTTTGCTTGTCTCTCCTTTCCAGCTGAAATCTTCAACCAAGTTTTTCATGGTATTGTATTTTTAGTTTTGTCATCTCTACAGCCATATTTAATCAAAACTCCCGTTCGAGGCTGGTTTTAATTGGGATTGGTTGACACTGTGTGTACCAGATCCATTCTCTCTCTACCGCCACCTCCATAAAATAAAACTAGTTTTTAAGTGTTTTTTTTATTCGCACCACGGGTAAAAGCATCAGTAGTGGCATTAATTAATAATATTTTGGTGTTTTTTTCAAAATTCTGACGCTACAGTCCAAAATTCTAATGTGAAATTTAATAGGCATTTAGTATGTATTTTACAGAATACATCTCTTTTCTAAATAACCAATTTTTTCGTTTGTTCTGTTTTCATTAATGTATTTAGAACTCCCAATTTTGTTTCAATAGTGGCAACTTAAAAATTGAAATATTTTGGAAGTACTCGAAGGAAGGAAGGTTTGAAAATGACTTTGAAACACACAAAAGCCTTCAGAAAAAGGGTTGGCTATCTGCCAAATCTTTTTTAATTCCTGTAGTAACACTATCACTTATAATTGCAGTCAAAGCAGGAAAGAAGAATGATATCAAATCGTTGCTACTTACTATGTATGAAGACGACTGGGAAAAATGTCTCTCTATCCTGGTACAAAACCATTTTGCAGAAGATGCGCGTGATGACAAAGATGATGATGATGATGAAGAATAAGAAAAGAAAAGAAGAAGAAGCGAGATTTATTGAATGTGACTGTTTAGGACCTGATGTTGGACTATATATTTAAAATTGTTTCTGATGCCTTAAATGTCATTTTATTGTACTATTTTAACTTTAAAAAATTGGTAAACATTAAGTTATTTTCTTTGAATCAAACAAAAGTAAATATATTCATTGCACGTTCAATCAAAAGATGTCATGTCCATTAAATCCAATCAAATAAGAACATGCCCAATTTTAAAGCCGTAATTACGACTTCGTTTACTTTATTAGATTTGAAATCCTCATATTAAATAGGTTAATGAAGCTAAATGAACCCATATTAACATTCAGAACGAAATTTTAATAATAGGTTATTAAGAAAGATTTTTTCGCGAATTCTCACGAAACATTTAAGGAGGACATGTCTGGATTTGATTAACACCTCCTCAAATGATAACCTAACGCAGTAATTATCACCACAATAAACTGCGCATATCAGTACGTTTCGGAGTCAGTAATACGGAATAGAAATAGTATATCTCATTAAATATTGACGACAAAGTCTTGCAATGTAATTCGGTGACTGTTGTCTTTACACGTTGTGGAACATACGAAACAATATAAACCTTCCATCTGCAATCGGTTCTAGTCACATGCACGTAACATGACTCAAAACTTCCTGTTTTAGAGACTCTTTACCCCCGCTAGCGTTCCAAAAGTGATAATCTAAGTTTTTCATTCAGATTCCAAAACGACGCAAAATCAATACGTAACGGCCACCAGTTGGCGGAAGCTCCACGCTCTCGGTCGCTTACTGAATCTTTGAGGGAAAGGGCGTCCTCTTGTCACGTAGAATTATTAAACGTTGAGGGAACTAATTGTTAAGCTAGTTACTTAGTGACGCAAAATATTCGTGCCAAGTTTATATTTGATGGTTCCCCAGTATTGGGTCAAAAAGTGGATGCTCTGTTCAGTCGATGCTTGTTTAATCAACGATCCATTTATTCGCCATTTACTCCGAATGTGATTCCCCAGTTCTTGAGCACACACTAGCAGACGTGAATTATTTGAAGGGGCAGGGTGAAATGTGAATGATTACGATCTGGCCTACGACGAGGTCTGCCGCTGTCAAGAGGACAATTCTAACAGATTGCTGCTCTTGTCGTTAATGTTTCGTTGTTTCTCCGATAAATGCCTGGTGAATGCCGAGTAATACCCGAACGGGTTACAATATTTCCTTCCTTCTTCACTGTCCTATCCTCATTCCTTACGACACTACCACACATGCCGGGAGACCGGTCGGGGCGATGTCCCGCTAGTAGGGAAACCCACCCCCGAGACCACGGTAGGTAGGCGCCGAATCTCACCATCTAGTGGAGGAAGATCACCTCTACCAACCGAGGAAAAAACAAGCGCTACATTTACGAGACTAACGGCCTTAGAAGTTGACGCGCCTGGAATCGTCAATCAATGAATCCATAGCAGATATTAGGAATATGTTACATCTAAAAGATATTAAGTAGCTATTAATTCTGATGGATAACAGACTTTTTGTAGAAAAGAATTGGGTGAATCCCTCGCGCGTGACTCTGGTAAGCCTCTCTTTATAAGCTCTCCTAGAAATAACTCGACCGTTGCTTTGGCTCTCTTCGGGCAACGCGGGACGGGGCAGCTTACCCAGCGCGCTAGGGAACGCTCCACTGCATCCTTGCAGCCAACAAAACGCACTGGCCTCACAAAAGAGCGAGATCCCCGTGCACTTTCTCGCCCACATTGTCGCCGTGGTAAACTAAAACGATTTTCGACTTTGCTGAATCTGTAGTAGTGGGAGGTTCTATCCTTATACTGAGAGTTTCAAAATGAAGCTACGCGTGCACGGGATCAGTTCGGTACGGACGGATGGAGGACGTGTTTTGTGTGGGTTGGGCGCACTAGGACGGGACGGCAGGGGCTCTTCGGACACTTTCGGGCACTTTGCTCCGAGTCTTCTTCTACGCGCGACGGTTTCATAATTTAAGTAAAGAAGCGACCGCATTGGGATCATTTTTAATAGCAGAAGGAAATTAGGCAAGGTGTCGAAGAGAGTCCAAATTCTCTTCTCTTCTAAACAGAACGATAATGACAAAAGAGGAATTTCACATATTATATCCCGCCCTAGTGGAAGATGAAAAATTATTTCAGTTTTTTAGGATGTCTCGCGATAAATTTGAAGCTAAATTGGATATTTTAAAAAATATAAGATGTAAATAAATATGTTGGGAACACAATTTAAAAAACTAAGGGGCGGACTCATAATTGCATTACTTTATTTAGAAACCTATGAAAATGATCGGCACTATAATATACAAAAAATACACATACAAAAAATTACATTGATTAATGCGCTAATGAATCATTTCAAAACATGGTATAATTTATTCACTGTGCACAAATTAACTGTTCCACCAATACTACGCGGCTTCTTATAAATACCTAGAAATTTAAATTTGGCAAATGTTACTCCCAGATTCATATAGTTTAGCTTACCAATTAACTTACGCCTCCTAACAAGGTAATACATTAAATAAAACCTAATATCACACTGTATCATAATTCTGTTCAATCAATCTGGATCAACATAATTAAATTGGACGCATTCATGATAGTGCCACTGCTTCACTTAACCTCATCACTGAAAGGACGTCCCGACCCTGCCGATGACGTCATCGGGACGTGGGAATGTCCAGAAGACCTTTCCTTGGGACTTTTTGCGGATCGTCCCGTCCCGCCCCGTCCGTGCCGCCCTAGTGCGCGTACCCTTAAGGAAATCAATGTAATCAACTTTTAAAAAGTCTCGTCCGTCCGTGCCGTAGCGACGCAGCGCGCTAGGCTTAAGTGTTACAATCTTTTAAAGCATGTGGAGCAATCGAATATGATAACTTTTTGCTCATGAACATATAACGTAAAATTTACTGTAGCATCGTTGCACATGTGACATTTGTCCCTGATTGGGTGGTAACACATCATGCACTTTTTACATGAAATCTCTTGCGTCAGAACGTCACTTGCTGTCACGATGTGTTGCTCACCTATTAGGTAAATGAAATTTTCCCCACATGTTCATTAGTAAAAAGTGATAACATTCAATCCTAATATAACATAGACGTTTCTGGTTTTTTTCTGAAATACCTGTGTATGTACCCACACACAGAGCAAGATATTTACATTGATATTTCTGTTTGAAAATATTTTATTTCTAAATATTTCGCTTCTTTAGAGCAGAGTAGAAAAAAAACATTTCACCACTATAAACATTCTAATAATATGTAGTAAGAACTCCAATCTTCATCATGTTGTGTAATATTGTTTAAACACTGGAATACAAAATCTATATACAGAGACATACCGCACTAATGTAGACTATTGAAAATAATGAATACTTGAAATGTGTATGTTTGTTACATGTACCATAATGATTAGTTAAAATGTTTGTTTGTTATTTATCTCATTTGAGGAATGAAATCAGGCCTCAAAGACAAAATTTTTAAAAATAATCAAATTCATTGGATTTGAATTAAATATTTAGGAATTCCTATTTTTAACTATATTTCCCAAAACCTGGAAGTTTGAGGAAAATTGTAACATTTTACTAACATACTGTCAGCATCGGTGGCGCAGAAGGCATGGGTAAAGTTTGTCTTGCCTTCTTACCCCACTTTATTTTCCGTGTCAAACAATATTTTTTTCTATTCATTCATCTCTAATGATCGTCCACTCAAGACCCATACTATCCTTCAAACTGAGAGAGGTATCGGCAAACAACCTATGAGATCACCCACCCAGAAAAGGTGACCATTAAGATCTATGTATTTGATAGCATTCAGTATTGAGAAAACCACACATCATCATAATTAGCATCATCATCATAATCATTATGAATATGTTACGGAATGTAATTGGCTCAAAAGCACCATCGCCTCTGCCTCTGCAGAAACTCCCAGGAAGTCCTAGGGTTCGAGTTGATTGCAGATTTTGATACTAACTAGATAGCTTCGTCGAATTCAACCACTGTCTGGAGAATTCTAGCGACAGCTGCTCTGATCGGTACTTTTCCGTTTTTTCTCCGATCAATATCGGGAAAATGCCGGAATACCTGCGTGAGTGCCCTAACAAACGGATCAAGAACCGCGCGCGATGTTTCCTTCCTCTTCCTCTTGCACGGTTAGAGCTTGTTCGGATTGCGGCGGTGCACCGGTGGGGGGAGATACTCGTCCCTGTGTGGAAATCCTCCGCAAGCTGACGTGAAGGTCGGCGACGGATCTCACCATTTAGCCGAGAAGGAATTACCGCCACCTCCTGTGACAAAAATATTCAATACTAACGTGACTAATGGCAGTTGACGATCCCGGACACATTAATCAATTAATATGCAATGACATTTTACTTCCTCAAATGTTTGTTTCTTATACCTTCAAAGTGCAGACTGAACGGACGTACTCTTTGCTTGAGAAGACAGTAGAATGCTTTCTTATTATCCAATCTCCTTGTTTCAGATTCATGCTTGTGTTGGTGTGTCTCATCTTCAGCGTGCTGTCAACGATTGACAATTATTCAGATTCCGCTAACGAGACTCTCTTCTGGATGGTAAGTTGTTTTCACACATTTTCCAGCTCATCTGCTTCAGTTGAATGCATTTGTCCACCGCTTTATTGAAGCATTGCGCATAGTTCTGATGCACGAAACGACAGTTTTTAATTAAGAATTGTGCAGTTCTGGGCCGAGGAAAGGTGATGCATTCAATTGTGGGAAGAACGTTGCGTTTTATATTTTTTATCTTTCCTAGCACAGTTTACATATGTTAAATTGAATCAATTGTTTTATTACAATCAAACTGCATCTGAAAAGTGGTTGGTTCTGCGAGAAGTTAAGCGCGCTAGTATTTTGTTTTCAAACGGCTCAACAAATGGTTTGAAGAAATGAGTGACGACTTAGGAAGCAAAGACAGTGAACTCAGTGTATTTCAGAATATAACTGATTATGATTATCTTCATTATATATCTACAACTGCTAGCAGTTCTGAAGATGATTGTCAAATACATCAAACATAATAAAAAGTGACATGGATTCTAAATATGCAACTGTTATTACAAAATCAAATGACAGAAGTATAAGTAACGTAATATTTTACAATCAACCAAATGTTTGGCACTCTGTGTCTAGCAGTCTCCACCAACTTGTACGAGTTACATACATCCGGGATAACATTATCAACTTCCTTGAAGTAACGCAGAACGATGTCGATATCGACTAATTGTTCATGACTCTGTGATGTCGTTTCCTTTAATAGAACCTAATCATTAAGTGAAGCAAGGTACAGCATTACAGAAGAAAAACGCATGGAATCCTCGAGATTGTCTTATTGACAAAAGCAATTGACAAGAGAGAAATAATATATATGGGGTGTGTCCTGTGGAGGGAAATAAAATCTAAAGAATAACTGGTAACACATACATACATAAAATTTGCGTTACTACAGTAATTTCTCGAAACAGGTTTTAATCACGGCTTGTTATTTTTATGTAGTAGACGAGTAGTTTTATTAGTAGACAAAGGGTTCTCTCTTCACTATTGCTTTCCTCCTAGTGATTATAGTACTATTGCGTTACACTATCGCATAGTTAATTGGAACACCCTACGTCCTACATGTTTTCGAGTTGTGACAGTATTGCAACATATGAACGATATAGCCGCTATTTCTAAATCCTTTCTGAATCTCAACAAGTACAATCAAGCCCGGGATATCTGTGCGGCACTAGCGGTTTGCATCTTGAGAATGGCATTTAAGACGTAATCTATTGTTATTTTATTAGTTATCTCGTCCTTTGTTCGTAAGAAATTACAGGACTATTAAACACTTTGATAAATATACATTCTTGACTGCGAAAACACCAGACGTACAGAGCAAGCTGAAAGGAAACGTCTCCGGTCGGTCATTTACAGTTTTTATGTCCCCTTTCCAAAATTCTACGTGTCGAAAACGCTATGCAACAGACACACCACCCAAGCTGAGAGATATATGCTAACTGCATGTGTCTTAGAATAAGAGTTACTAACTTGCAGGATAGGCGGTGCCCATGGGCATGTTCATGTCAAAGATGATCACTTGTTCCCAATGAACGTGTGGTAGGAAATTTCATTTACTGAAGATGCACATGCGGCATTTGTCCCTGTTTGATAAGCAACTCATCATGCATCGGTATTTGGCGGGTAACGATTTCTTTGACTACGTCAGAATGCGGCTTGCCAAACATTCACGCACGAGGGATTGCCTTCCAATGAGGGACAGATGTCACATATGTAACTTCATAAAATGAAACTTTCACACCACATAATCAGTGGCAAAACGTGGTGTGTTGGATCCACATTCAGTACATGCCCTCAACGTTTGTAACATTTCTTCTGAGACACCTGTAAACTCATATGTAGGGAGCGAATTTCTATGATGATGCATATTGTCCGTTGCTTCAGGGCATAGTTAAGTGAAATTCCTTTACATTTGGTTAGAATTGGATGCTATGTAGATTAATATGTTAGCGCATAATTGTGCATATTTGGCCAATTTTCCCTGCATATTAATGTAATTATAAGCACATAATTCTTTAAAATGGAGACTTATCTCTGAATCGTTTCATCTTTTCATATAATATTTTTATTTGTGAGTGTTCATTAATTTCAAAGAGCATTCATAATTTCTTCAGTCTGTGTTTCGTTTCTTCTTCTTTTCTAGAGATGATACAATACTTGTGCGGATGTAGTTTCTTGATATTTTTTTAAACCAGTCAGAACAAATGCAACAAGACATACTCGGGGAATATTTACTTCAATTATTTCTCTCGTAAAGCAAGGTAGATTTTATTATATTAGCACAAATGTTTCATTCCAAGCATGATTCGCCAGAATTTTATCAAGAAAGGTTTTTACAGGAAATGAAATATTGTTAATTTTAATTGCATATTAAAGTGCATATTTAAGATCTTTTAGGTCATAAATGCATATTTTAAAAGTATTATTTTAAAAGTATTGACATTATTTGTTTCCAAAATATCACTTTGAACATAAGCTTTTGCTACTAAGTGCAAGTCACTCTATCCTCTCTTCTCACTCCAGTATCTGCGAGGTAGTGAGGAGGAATGAGGAGTATGAGTAGGAGGAATGAGGTAGTGAGGTAAGAATGAGTGGAGGCACAGATGAAGTGGAAGAGGGAACAAAGGAGCGTAGATGGGTATGTCAATGCGTGCACATCTCAACACTTTTCCTTCACTTTATTTCAGAAACTTGAATCGTTCGGACGCGTGAAGAGAAATGGTAAGTCCACACTGTTTCATTTGCGGTGTGGCATTCGGCCCTAGACAATTAGCATTTCTAAACTGTGATGCGAATAATACATACAAAATAGATATCGCATTAGCACGAAATAATGACACATTTACCTCCGGTTGAAATAAACGATGATACTAGAATGTGTTTGAATTGTAATATAAGTTTTCTCAATGAAATTCAAAATATAGAAGCTGATCCAAACTGTATGAGATTGATGTTCTAAATTTTTGTGATCAAAAATATTTTTGGCCCGCAAGACACTCGAACATGTGAACATCATTTAGATGATCGAGGATACTTACCCGAAATGTTACTAAGAGTCTTCTGCTTCATCATCGACTTCATATCATTAGAGGTCAGCATCTTCGGGCATTTCTCAAAGTCTTCGTGAAGCAGCAAAGCATGTTCGAGTCTTCACAGATATGCACAATCTTATGGATACAAAATTGAAGTGTATAACTGCATTAACAAAAAGCGACTCACGATAATCAAGAGAAGCAAAGGGACTCACGATAATCAAGCATTCTGATATTGAGAGACAATAAGACTCACGATAATCAAGCACACTGATATTGAGAGACACTGGGACTCACGATAATCAAGTACCCCGACAGTGAGAGGCAAGGTTCACCCTGCCGAGTCAGGCAAGGAGTCCTACGGTGATCAAGTAACTCAACTTGGAAGGCAAGGGGACTCACGGTAATGAAGCACAGTGTCTCACGGCAAAATAAATAACATAATTCACAAGCCTAAACAAGTGTGGATGTTTCATTTGAATATGCTTTGACTGCACAGATGTGCCTTTCTATCATCCCACAAATCGACATGATCTCCGATTTAAATTGTACATTAGATCAAAAAGAACAACTTTTTTTTTCTTAATGGCCTAAGCAACGTTCTTCTCGACTGTTACCGTAAATGTTCTGTTATTAAATTTTTAATGATTTGTAATAGGTCAATTGGAGTTCCTATGGTTTTTAGATTAAATATTGGGCCTGCGTGCCAAACTCTGTCGAATCTCTGTTAATGTCTAGAAGGGTGGCTATTGTGTGTTGTGCGTTCTGGAATGAAGTATGCAAGTGTTCGTAGTAGCTGGTGTGAGGTGAATAATTTATTGATGATCTGTTTGGTCTGAGTTATGTTTAGATGGTTATTAAATCGTTTTAGGATTTTTTTCTAGAATCTTTGTCAGAGATGGGAGGAGACTGATTGGTCTGTAACTTTCGGAATGGTTATGATTTTTATGGGGTTTGGGTATGGGGATTATTTTGTTGGAACGTTTTCATATTATTGGATAGTATCCTGTTCTGAGAATTGAATTGTATATATTATTAATGTAAGCTATTGTGGCGTTAGGCAAATTTTTAATATAATATTACTTATTTTATCGTGGTCAGGAGCTTTTTTAAGAGTGATATTTTTATTACGTTTTTAATTTCATTTGGGGAACTGTATTTTATTGTATAGAATATTATAATTTAGTGCTGATGCTACGTCTGATATATCCATTAGTGCAGGATGTGTGAGAGTGCTCTTAGGAGTGAACGAACAAAATAATAAGCCATGGCTTCTGCTTTCTCTTTTGGTGCATATTTTTTACCTGATGGTGTTTTTAAAAGTGGTATACTTGTTTTCTTTCTCAGGCCACGTCGGCGTGTGTACGCCTTGTGATAAGAAAATTTCTCGCCTATGAGTCCTTCCTTCGATCAAAACTTGTCCCTAATCTTAAAGTTAGATGCCAGTCAGCATCGCCATCTAATTCCGAAGTTAATTATCATAAAATTTAATATTCAACACAAATAAAACTAATACTAATTGTTTTTACTGTGCTACAATTTATGTTAATTTCTTGCATATACAAGGGGGTGTTGTCGCAGGCGTTATGTAATTATTTAGAGGGGGAGTCAAGTGCGTGTCACGTGGACATTACAGTGGGGGAGAGGGGGTATTCAAAATACTCCAAATTTGCGTTTCGGAATTTACAGACGGCCCCTAAGCTTATTGTATTCTCTATTTCGCTTCGTTTACTCCAACAAATTCGTAACCCAAACAGTGTTTAGGTTGACTGAGTTCACCATCGAGGGAACCTGAAAGATCTATGTAACCTATCGTTCATGGCACATGACTTCCTGTGCTTCTCGATACTTAACTACCTGTTCCCGAACTGTGGATGAAAGTGAGAATGACCAGAGCGGCTCTGGATCGCATGCAACGCGACATATTATTGGACAAGTAAATGGCGTCGTTATTCACGTTTTTTTGAAAATAATTTCCTGAATTGCGTTCGATAAACCTCTACCCGTCAAAACTTAGATTGATAGTTTGTGTTTTCGTGCATCAGAAACAGATGTCGAGGTACGCACCTGTATCTTTTCTTAACAAAGTCGCTAAATAACAGAAGAGTGCTGTAGAAAGGCAAACTACATAATAGTAGTAGTTGTATAAAATAAAAGGGTTGCATGGTATAGTTTTACTTATAGAATTCTGAACATATACCTCTACAATTATTTGATAAGTAACTTACAAATTCTATCTTTTTCAGGAAATATGTCTCGTGGTGTTCTTCGGCGTGGAATACATAGTTCGACTCTGGTCAGCGGGATGTAGGTCCAAATATATGGGATGCTGTGGAAGATTTCGCTTCGTAAGGAAACCAATTTGCATTATAGGTAAAGCATTCATGTTATACTCTAAATATGTTCGAATTGTGTAAACATTTAAACTGATGTAAAATCGTCTAAATATTTCTGAAGCAATAACAACTGCAGTAACTGAATTGTCTCATTTGTGTAACATGTGTAACTAGTAGTGATACAACAGAGCTTACTTTCTCGTCAATTTTCGAAATTTTAGAGAGTTCAAAGAAGATGAGACATACACCATTCTTAAGGATTCCTTGTTCTCTCCATTTTGTAGTGTTCACCGGAAATGAGACTTGCTTCTTTACTGTTCGTTGATACATTAAATCAAAATATTTAAAGAAAAAATGGAACTGTTTTTGAGAAAAATTGATGAAAAAATTAAAAATTGCCTTTCTTTTACGCAAAATTACGCGAAAACTACTCACTTTAAGAAGAGTTGCACAAAACATTATTGAAAGATTTACGTTTATAGAACAGAGTTCGTTAAGGAAAAAATCTATGTAGTCAATATTGTAGTTGCAGGAAGACGTAAAAATATAGAACTTTTGCAATTTTCGAAACCGGAATTCCAACGAACATTGGTCCTGCAACATTCTCCTAAGCGTCATTTACGTTATCCGAGAACAAAGCTAAATTAACAACTTTGAACCCATTTTTGTGAAAAGTGTGTTAATGTTAAGATTTCAGGCGCTTGATAGACGGACAGTCGAACGAATGTCAGGACGGACGAAGCGACGTTTTTCCTTCAATCGTTTTTTCGGTATCAAGGACCGAGAAGATATGGATTATGACTACACGAGTTCGATGAAGTAATTTACTAAGGGTTTTTCTGCCGAAAATTCGCCGTTTTTCAGCGCACAATTACAACACTTCCTTCTTACGAAAGGCGAGAAATAAAAGCCAACGTATTGATTATCCTGATTTTAACGTTTTGTCCCTATTTTTACATTAATATTATTTACGAATGAGGATCCTTTTATAATCGTTCAGTTCATAAATTGACGAAATGAAAAGTGTGAGAAGATTCTTGAATCCTCGACTCATTTGTCCTGAGAAAACTTGGCATTTTCCCCAACGCAGAGTGTCTCAGAATAAATTTTATAAATTTGTAGAGCAGGTTGAGGAGTAAAAAATGATAACGTTTTTACCAATGAGCATACGAGGTTGATTTTATAGATATCTGGCTTCACTAACTTCTATTTTGATAGAAAGAAAAAAATTACGTAACTTTTCGACTTCATTAATCATTAATTCCAACCCAATTTTTACATATGTATATTAACAATTCTAAGCCTCTGAAAAAATATTCCGAATTTTTGTTCACAAAATGGCCAAAAACGTTTCTTTCACCTCACACTCACTTGAATATTTTCTTCTCCGAAGGGTTTGATTAATGGTAGATGTTGCTGGGTGCCTAATCTGGACTGTAGCGTGAATAGTCCAACTCCTTAAACCTATAGTCCTTCACAACATTCTTTGCCATTTGAGTAGTAAGCATAGGTGCGTTGTCGTGAAGAATCTATACCATGAGATATCACGTACCGCATGTAACTCAAGTATTACCTCCCTACACAAAACTGAGTGAGATGTCGTCTACAAACTTATAGCATTACAACAATTGAAGATATGACTATAAACTACTCAGGTTTTCACATTGATGAGCGATATTAGACCGTCTGATCGATATATCAGGCCGGAAACGTCTGGAATTACCTGTGTATAATGGTAATGTGTATAACGGAGTGATACGCTTATTGTGCCATTTCCCCCTGATTTTTAGGCTACCTCATGTGCAAAGATGTTTAGAAGGTCACATTCTAACGTTGTCAAGGACATTTCATGTACCTGCTGAACACCTGTGCACACAGGGTTGTCATAAATTGAAACAAACAGAAATATATTTAAAATAATCATTTAATAGACGAAATCCTTATTTCAGTTCACCACAATTTATTAATATCCCATTACCACTGTGGGTAATACAAATCATTCTGTCACCCACAAGCCAGATACATCTTTTAAGAGCCAGATGTGCCTGTATTGCAAGAAAACTGACCTTTGTGGTTCATGAAACGCATTTCCGTTACCTGATTCAGGTGTGTCGCCTAGCACCTGGCACACCTGGCACACCAATCGCCTGGCACATGCAACACGATGAATGCCAAGTTTATTAATGATCCAAATGAATCAGTGTGTTATCTCCGAGATCTTTTTTACGTGGTTTTGTAAACCTCATTTGAACTAATTGTCACATCCTTATATTAAATTATAAGTATAAACTATATGCTCTCGTGGGTCAGTGGCGAAGTAGCTTGCCTTTCACCACTTTCACCACTGAGGTTCCGGGTTCGATTCCCGTAGAATCCCCATAGAACTTCATATGAAATTTGTTACGACGAAATGAGTTTGCATGCTTCACAGGGGTACTCCAACCCCTGTGGAGCGTCCTACCTGTGAACCTTACCCCTCTCCTTACTCCTTCCCAATTTCTGGCCGATAGGTAGATGACGCAGGGCACGAGCGAGACGCGGTTCTCTGACTTGACTGCGACTGACGTGACTTGACTATCCAGCGGTTCCTAGATTGCTGGGTGATAAACAACGGACATTATATTTCTCCAATTGTAAATTAACGGATGATTATTCCTCGATGCTCTCAACGCTCCTGAAGGAGCTAGGAGACGCTTTGCGTCTACACAGACTCAACTAATTAAAAAAAGAGTATATTACAAATTTGTAACTATCAACTGCATGCATTCAATGTCTTATCGTAATACAGCGTGTGTAATGTGAACTGTTTGTGTTGCAGACCTTATTGTGGTCGTCGCTTCCGTAGTAGTGCTCACATTAGGTTCCAATGGCCAAGTTTTTGCTACTTCTGCTATTAGAGGAATACGATTTCTTCAGATTCTTCGTATGCTTCATGTAGATCGTCAGGGTGGCACATGGAGATTATTGGGTTCTGTTGTATTCATTCACAGACAGGTAGAGTCAAATATTAACTGTAATATTTATTATAATTAGAAATATATATTTACTAATTTCATTTTATGAAGTTATTTTATTATACTACCTAATTTATCGCCAACAATGATGAAGTGTAACGTTTTCCTTACGGAAGATCAATTAATTTCAGGAACTTATTACAACCCTGTATATTGGATTCCTGGGATTAATTTTCAGTAGTTATTTTGTGTATCTTGCGGAAAAAGATGAAGGTGGCAATGGAAATAAAACTGATTTCAAGAGTTACGCAGACGCGCTTTGGTGGGGAGTGGTAAGTATTAGTTTCTCGTTTCTGAGAGACAAAGATATTCAAGATTTTTATACTTGTAAAGAAACGTACGTGTCTCTTTTTTAATGAGTTGCTTTATTAAAATATTTCAATTTTAAGTAGTGATGCCACTATTTAGCATTATTATCCTTACTTATCGACTTTACTCTTTTGACAAGTTGCTAAAAACCTGTATGAATATCAGAACCAATTTCAATAATTTTTTCTCGTATATATTATTTTTTGTAATTTCATGTTTTTTTAATAGATCACAGTTACAACAATAGGGTATGGTGATACAGTTCCCAAGACTTGGATGGGAAAAATCGTGGCTTCTTGTTTCAGCGTATTCGCCATTTCTTTCTTCGCTTTGCCAGCCGTAAGTGTTCCATTCCTCTGTGGTTGCATACGGTGCAGTCAACTTTCGTGTGACTAAATCATTCCAATAATCATAATGTTTTAAGTAATTTATTGTGAAATGTCTTTTAGGGTATCCTGGGATCTGGATTCGCTTTAAAGGTACAACAGAAACAAAGGCAAAAACACTTCAATAGGCAAATTCCCGCAGCTGCTATGCTGATTCAATGTCTTTGGAGATGTTACGCTGCTGACAAATCTTTTAATAGTCACGCCACATGGAAGATATACATCAAGGACACAAGTCAAACTAATCCCAGTTCAAGCACTCCCCTTGGCAAGGTTTGTATGTTTAGATATTAGAATGTTTTGGTGGATCAAGCATGACCATGTGTGCATGTCGAGATCTGTAAATAACATTTCATATTTCCATACTTTTCTATTTTCTTGGTTGGTTTTCTATATTCCCACCTATGGCATAGAAAAAAGCAAAGTTTGCATTTCTCGGTTTGATTTTACATACATATTCGTTACATTTTAAAACTAAAAAGTTATTTCATATTTCCGAATATGAATACGAAACTGTTAAATTGCATCGTTCATTCTGTATTAGTAACATGTATATGTTAATTACCCAAAATTGAGTAATATTGATAACGAAATATTCAGATGAGACGAACTTAAACAATCGACGTCCGTGCGATGGACAACTAGATCACGAGTTTCCAACGCCCTGCTAGCGAAGCCGTGTATCATCGTGACACAACCACTATTGATATCAACGGCCAGAAGTTACGTCAACGACATACTGGCCTTTGGTACCTTTCATCTACTGATATGATTTTTATAGATTTTCAACTGTTCAGAAGAACACTGCATGTCATTAAAATTATAATTTCACAAAAAATTACTTCGACCTCAATGTTGAATGAATGAATCACAAAACGAAAGAATATTTATAAAAATATTTGAAATGTATATGGTTTCTTGACGATAAACAAATAATAATTATACCGTTTAGAACAAAGAGCATTTGGCAAATAACTTCTCTCTATTATAATTTTTTTCAATTATGATTGGGCTTCCAAAAATTAAGGAGATGAAAGTTAAATTAATTTTGAATGCCGGTATCTCAAAAAGAAAATTCGACAATTTAATTCGTTTTTCTATAACTGCCTTTATCTTAAGGTAATATGCCAATATTTTACTGTAAATTTTACTTGAAGATTAGATTTGTGCCTTTTAAATCATACCTCAGGTTCTCAGGTTTCAAAAGTTCGTGAGAGCTCTTGAATACGTCGTAAATGTAAACTGAAATTTATATATATATATATATATATAGGTTTTTGTCCACAATTTTTTAGAGAGTCATTTTTAAAACCACTAAAAAATCAGAACACATTAACGAGAAAAACATAATTTAGATAAAACTGATTTATTAAAATATTTTAATAATTTCATAAGTATTTCATCCCTCTCTACGTTTCGAAAATTTATTTTCTTCTTCAGGAGTTTTCAACGTTTGTTATTACGATACAGACTTTCTTGGCGATTTTTTATTTAGTGAATTTCTCACCCAAAATGTATTGTAGACTGGCTGCTATATTACTTATCAAGGATTGAGGACAGTATTGTTTTGAAAGTTAAAATATTGATGAGAAAATCCATCTACAGTACTGCCGTGAACCTATCTTTCAACGTAGATTTCAGGAGAAAATTTGTGGATTTCAAGATAAATTTAAAACGTAACCGCGCCACAAATCCCAAGAGTTAACTATCAATTCCGATGGACATTTTAAAACATTTTTACAATCATTCCCTTTCTTGGTAATATCGCCAACTCTAAAATATTTTCAAACAGGTTAAAAATTGATTTCACTGTTATGTGAAAGATTAGGAGGGTCGGTTGGGGTTAATATGATACAGAAAAAATGGGCTAATGTAGTAAACTTTAAGAATCGTTACTTATTTATATCCAAAATTTACAAAAAAATAGGAAATATATGAAATATATTCCATAATTAATGACAACATAGCAAGAACTCAAAATATCACAGCATTTGGGCAAACAAAATCAAAGCCGAAATGATTTATTTTAACAGTCAAAAAATTTTCCGCTAAGATAAGAAACTTTTGATGTTCTTTCATTATTTTGTTGGGAAAATATTTGTGAAAATAGGTAATCAATCAGAAAGAATGAATTTATTTTTCTGCGTTAAAAGATTTCAAAAATATTAATCGTGCCATGATATATGCAACTTCAAATTTTTGGGGCTAATATGAAACGAATGATGGGGCTATTTTGGTAAATAATTTCCCAGCCAAGAAAAAAATAATTTCCCAGCCAAGAGGATAGTTTTTTATTTTTGTTGTTTTAACAATATTGGACTATTTATGGGGAATCATTTTTGCTACTGCTAGGAATTTTAATATTTGTGTTTCTGTACAATAATAGTTTTGATGAGAAAAAACGCATAAAATATCTTGAAACAATATTTAATTATTTAAATTAATTTCATAATACAGAAAATAATATAGAAACCAGTATGCTAAAAGGAAAATCCATGGCACGCGTTTTTACACTGTCAAATCAATGTGACGTTATCACTTCAGGACCCTTTATATTTTAACCTAGGACCTATTAAGTGACGTTATCACTTCAGGACCTATTAATTGTATTATTATTACACTTCAATGCATAAACAATTTTTTGATAATTTACTTTATTAAAAACTATTTAAACCATGTTTTATTACCTTTATTTAAATTTTTTCCACTTTCAGACGATCGGAAACAGTCTTATAATTTAGATATAGCAAAATATAAAAAATGAAAAAAATACTATTGAGACATTAGACCGTAAGGTGTCTCACTACATCCCACTCGTTGTTTCCCAATCAAAATTCATAGAGATATCAAGGTGTATCACTTTAGCCCCATCAATGTATCGTATTAGCCCCATTAGGTGATTTGACCACACTTTTGGTTTTTTAAGAGTTGTTGGAAGTCTTAAGTTATTTTTACTTCGTACATGCCTTAGCACCAAGAGACACATATTCAGTATTTTTTCATGTCTTTGCTACAAGCAGTATAGAAGATAATGTGAAAAATTTGCATTTCTTTATCGCAATAGCTCCGACTGACCCTATAAGGTTTACCAATTTAATGACATCCTCATACACCATGTCCATAATTAGTCATTTTCTCGGATCTAGTTAGGTAAAAGAATGATAGTTCTAGAAAAAAATTAGTTCAATTCTGCCAGCGCTTTTTCATATAATGCTCAAATTGTGTATTATTATATGCACTCTAGGAAAACTATGAGCTCACTTGACACTTAAGCAAATGATTTCATGCAAAAGGAAGAAAACTCTGTACGTGCAGACAGAAATGACGTAATATAAACAGCGTTTACCCACAAGTCAGAGAAATTTCTTTTAAGATAATTAATTTACATGGAACCATATGTGCACCGACTGAATGCGTTTTCTAGGTTTTAGCGGCGCCGTTAAGTTTTCTGAAAAATATGCTGTATAACCACTTTCCGTTTCAGAAGATGTTGCAAAATAATTCTCTATCTCTGTGTTACTCTGGATGTCTTCGGCAACAACAATAATTTCCCTGCTAGAGAATGATTTGCTTCCTTCTTTCCTGCATGTAAAGAATGTCGATGTTGTATCCCTTGGTGTGCTACTCAGCTAACTGAAACTTGTCACAGTCTCTGATAATACAGGTCGCGAAGAAAGCAAGTGTCCTGAAGCGAAGAAAGTCAAAAAATAGAATGGAAGTTCCAAATAATGCTCTCGAAGGCAGCGCGAACAGCAACAGGCGAGACAGTGAAGGTGATGTTGTGTTCTATATCGAAGAACCAAAAGCAGGTACAGAACACTGCTTGTTTGTTTTCTTGGTGTAGCATGATTTGTGTATCCTCTCATTTAGAGAATATCCTTCAAAATCTGGATTTGGTGGGAGGTTTTGTTCCTGTTGAAGGCTAGAAAGATTGTATTATCTAATGTATAAAGTAGATGCTACTTCATTCCACGCAAACATGAACATAAACGTTTGAGGTGCTTCCCAATTCTGTAGAAAAGAGATGTATCGACGTCAAGAAATAATTCAGTTATTCTTAGTTTGTCATTTTGAGAGCATCTTTCCTTCTCTTATGTTTAGTCTCTCGTTCCATTCAGAGGATAACTTACGCATACATCATCAAACATGGATGAATTGTTCGTTATTTTTCCATGGATGCTGGTAGTACAAACTGTCGATAGAGATTTAGTACTTCTCAGCATTTTTTTCAAATGTATTTTAGGTATAATAATCATACTGCGCCAATACAATGAGATGTAAGATTTTAGGGTAGGTACGTGATGGAGTATGAATTCTCAACATAATTTAGAAAATCAAAACATCAAAAGAAAAATCAATAAAATAATATATTTTGCTGTTTTTCGTAAATAATAACATTATGTTTCTGAAAAGTTCCTCTATTATATAAAACCACAAATGTATGTTTAAGGTAAATATTTTTTGGACCATAAACACAGCATATAATATCACTGCCTGTTGTTTTGTTTTGTTCTTGTTTTTGGGGGGGCGACAAATGACGTTTTACTCAAGTTTTAAAAAAATAGGCGAAATTAAGGAGGGAAATGGGAGGAATTAAATTAATAATATTGAATACAACGTTCTTGCGGGATACTATAAGTTCGCATTGGTTAAGCAGGTATTAAAGAGATGATGTTTTCTTAATAAATACAATGGACTGGTGCGTGCCAAATCTTTATATTTTGTTAAAATATTTTGTTGGAAGAAATATTGGTATTATCAACTAACAATGTACTCGTGCAGTTTATTCCTCGACAGCAAATATTTAATACATTATACAATACAATACAAGTTCTAATGAATACATTTGAAGCCATTTTTTAGAAAATAATAGGTCAGAAATTGCCTATATTTCATGCAAAATTACGGGGAAATTACTCCCTTATTATTCCCTATCTTCAGTATTGTAGTTGTAGCAAGACGCCGAAAAAAGTTCGAAAATTTGCAATTTTTGAAAATTCAGAGTTCAACAAACATGGAATCGGTACTATTATTAACCATTCTTTCCTATATCCCAGAAAGGAAATAATCCCAAAGTTTACAATTTTTTAGTAAATTTTGAAAATGTTTAGGTTTCTTGTGTTCTATACCCACAAAACAAAATATCTGGTTGAAATTCGTAGGGTCTCAAGTTCATCCAGATCGATCAGGGAATACCAGTTTTGGAGAAACTCGTCTAAACGATTAAGGTGCAAGCGCTGACCATGGACAGATGGATAGATGGAAGGCCAGACAGACTTTTTCTGTGAAGTAACGTTCCGCTATTAAGTACCCGTGGATGTGGATTCTGTTTACCAAACGTGTTACGAGTAAATTGTTAATAGATACATGATTTATCAACTTTTTTGTCACCAGGGCTGCACTATATGAGTTTTTCTGACGGAAAAACGCCATTTTCCGATATAGCATTATAATATTTTCACTTAACTACGTAAGATCGTAGTAGATGATAAATTAAAAATTGTATCTTCAAGGCAATGACCGATCAACAGTGGTTTTTGTCAGACAAAACACTTATTATATAACTTACGGAACTCCCGTTTATAATGTTACTTGACTTGCTAAAATCTAAAATAAAAACTTTATATAATCACCTATGCAAGTGACACTACCACTGCTCACTGCAAATACCATTTTTTGAGAGATTTATATTACCGAGACAATAAGAACAATATCATGAAAAAAATTACTTTAGTAGCAAGGTTAGAAACAACCCCTGAATGTAAGCAAATGCAAAGAGTAATTATACATTTAGTACGCATTTTATTGTAACTATAGAAACGGAGATCGGCTGTAAGATTTAAATTTTGTGTATTCGCATACACTTTGTCTATAGTTACACACCATAATTTTAAAATTTGTTTTGTAGTTGTGTGTGCATGCATGCATAAATGTTTAACTCCTACTACATATTCTTCTGTATATATATATATATATATATATATATATATATAAAGAAATATCATAATGTCTGTTCGCTCTACAATAACGATACTTTTGTAAACAATTTTGATTGACCCCACGCAATAAATACAAGTAGTGGATTTCTTATTAACATTCACAGGATTCCAAATAATACCATTCGTTATATGCTTAAGAGGCAACAATACGTATGCTGGTATTTGGATCGAAGGTTATACAAACGTTTAAGAAATAAGATTCTCGAATATTATGTTATCTTAAATTGTTTGTTTCAAAGTACCCGTATGATTGTACCAAAATTTTAATAATACTCTAGAATTGATGTAAAAAATAATAGCATGATTTAATGTGCAATATATATTTATTGTAGTTAAAGAAGCTTTGAAACAAATCGTAGATATCGTTTTATGTAGTGATAGATTGTCTAGTGAAATGCATGGATTTTCCCGCTTGTGTTTTCAATCCTTTTCCTGTCAGAGCTCGGAGTAAAGGTAAAGCGGAGACAGTGTATGTTGACTTCGTAAGTTAGTCATGTAATGCAGTAGTGTGTGTGTGCATAGATAATACGACCTAGAAAATCACAACATCGCTCAAGAGAAATCCAGTAAGTTAACTGAACATTACCAAGATCAAACCATGAAATGCAGTGCTGCCTTGGGTTATCTATTCAGGTAAGTAATGTGCATACATCTGACGGATATACTTATGACGGCTTCAAAATTGAATGTAGGAATATAAATTATTTTCAACGTAAATAGATACCGTTGCTGTTGGTCTCTCTAACATTGTTTGATTCTTTTTAAATATAATTGCACATTGTCATATATTTTCATGCTTCCGTCAGTGACGGTTGCTTAGGGAAGGCAATGTAGGCAGTGAATGATGAACACATACTACAAGTTGAATAATTTCGCAAATAACAAGATTTCAAGCCTGTACAGTTTCACTTTCTCGCTATACTATGTACAATACTTATATAGTAAATGCAAAGTATTGTTATAAAGAAGAGAATGGCAATTATTTGTCAAAAAAACAGTTTTTGTATTGTGGAGACCTCGTTACGAAAAAGAGGATACATCATGTTCCTATAGGTGCACTATATATTTTTCCTCTAACACGTTGTGCAGTTAAAAACCAAGGTTTTGTGGGTTGTTGATACTAAAAATTGGTTTAGTGCAAAACGTTTATTTTGTCCATACAGCCTGTGTTCAATATTAGTTCACACGATTTTCTCCAAAATTGTTGTTTCTCAATCGATATGGGCAACTTCGAGACTGTGATAATTTGAAAAGGATGCTTTGATTATTTGGTGGGTATTTTACACGCGAAGCAGTTGTAAAAATTTTCTCAAAAATGGCTCAATTTGTTTTCGGAAAGAGGAAAGTACGCTTAAAAATGGCGCAGATCTCATTTTCGTTGAAGTCTTTGAGTTTTCCAAAATTGAAAAAGCTACAAGAATGCGAGAAAGTATGACTTCGCAATGCCACGAGTCTGTATTTTTTATCTGAAAATATAAATTGAACCACAATAATGAAATGTTCAGTTTGTTTTTATTTCATTTACATTAGATCGTTGTGCAACTGCTTATGATCATGCAGTTGCACAGCAATCAAAATAAATTAAATTTAAAAAAACAAAACAAATTGAACTTTTCTTTAACGCGGTACAATCTATATTCACAGATCGAACATTTCATAACATAAGCCCGGGAAATGTGTCTCTTATGCCCTCTTAATGCATTGACTCAATCCTCTCCCGGAGGCAAAGGGTTGGTTACTTCGGCTGGTGGCTCGCTTCACGACGTATTTTAAGCATTTTAAGAAAAAGGCCCGAAGAGAGCCTAGGAGAGTGACGTGCTTTCCCATACTCGGCGCATGCGCGTTCTGTTTAAGCAGGCGAATTATAATACTGTCAAGGAAGGCGTACTGCAAGGAAGGATTAGATTTCCAGTCTCATTAGCAGAGTGGGACGTGTTTAATTATGAACTTAACCAGTGGGCAGGGATATTATTATTTACAAAGTATTTATCACTTCATTTTCTTTTTTAATTAATATGCTGTGGTTTATTTGTGCAATTACTTCAGAGTTCTAGATTTAAACTCTATTTATATTAATATTATGCCTAATGTAGCGAATAAACATATACATACAACTTTTCATGACATATCAACGTCAATAAACGAAAAAGTTTGGACAACTGTCGACTTTCTGCATTATTGGGTACAGCTGTACATCATGTTGATGAGAAAAAATCAAAAATAATTCTGTAATAGAGGCAAATGTGGGAAGTATTAGCTTATTTATCACTTATTTATTTATTTTATTTAACGGCAAAGACAGTTTAAAACTGTACGACATACTATGGAAAGAAATATCATCTGCACACGGTTTCTTGAGCTTTAGGATTTAATTCCTAACTCTTACACATATTAAGTAGAATTATGAATACATTATCAATAAGCGGTTTTAGAATTGCTACGAAAATATTCACTCCCATGTAATAAAAACAATTAGCAAAGACAAATCAGATGCAGACTTTGGCTATTATCCTTATCATATCCCTCGGAACGAAATCGACTGACACCCGCGAGGTCATGGAGATCGATTATTTCAATAATTATATTCCCCACAGATCGCAAGAGAACGTGCAGGGACAGAACCAAAACAAGGGGCACAAAGAATCAAGGAAACTGGACAAAACCTGGTCGAGTTCGCGGTCAATGAACCAGAAATTGAGGTACAATACAGCTTTCAGGGATAATCTGTTAGAATTACACAGTTTAAATGGTAACACACACACACACACACACACATTGTCAAAATCAATATTATTTTCTATTTTGATGCTCGGTAGAGATTATAATTGTGTTATATTATTATCTTATAAAAACAGTTATGCAGCAAAAACTATTTTCCTTAGCACCAAAACTTGTGTATCGATTTTAATCGTTTAGTGTCATCTGGCAATGTATTGTGAAATGTATCGTTTAGTGTCTACATGTATAGTATGTGAATTTTTGGTAGTGATCAGATGATTCTGTCACCTGACGTATATTGGACGATTGGACGTACTGGACGTACTGGACGATTACTCTGTCCAGTTTGTTAGGTATAGTTATCTGTATTGACTGAAATCCTATTCCCACTATTTTTAACAAAGACCATTGAATCGTAAATAAAGAGGCAGAATGTAAGTAGAATGACTCGCTTAATGAGAGGATCACGTAAATCACGGGGGTGAGATTTGCTAAACGATGTGTTTCCCAACAATGTTGTGCCATATCTTAGACGGTAATGAACAATCGCAAACTATAAGCAACGAGCAGTACAAATGCTGACTGAATTTGAAAGAATTGTTAATTAGTTCGTAGAAAAGTCTATCTAACATGTTTGAGAAAAGTGCCAAAAGAGAAACTTGCCGATCATTTTGAATTTCATATTTGTATTTTTTAGTCAGCAGCCAAAAGTTAGCTATATTGAAAATGATATTTCTGTAATAAAGTTCTGTAATATTTTCTTACAAGGAACATTAAATGGAAGTTCTTCTTTCTGTTAAGAAAAAGATTATCCTTTTCACACAAATACTTCTCTTTTCAAATATAGTGTAACACCATCAGTTATGTACGTTGTAGTCGAGTTGTCTACTCGAGTGGTTCATTTGTGTATTCACATGTCTCTACATTAAAAAATATGTAGGATTTCTGTCGTCAATTATTTTTCTAAACGTTATTCTGGAATATGTAGTTCATTTTCTTGTGAGTTAGTTATGGCTGGTCCCTTCATTTTATGTAAGGAGACAACTTACTCGTATAATTATAAGAGATAAATTGACTTTAGAATAGGCAGATATAATTGCAAAAACATTTCATTCCGCAAGAACTTGAAGATTTCCTGAAACTGCCAGCGGTTGTTTCGAAAGGCTATTATGCTCACGTGTAGGAAGCAGGCCTAGCGCGGCCCCTACCAGCTGCCATGAAACGGGGCAAGTGAGCAGAACATGCGTGCGAACAAATGTGCGTGCAGCCTGGCGAGAACTCTCGATCGCTATACCTCTTTTGCGCGGGATTATTTTTACGCTGGTCGCACTAGTATTGTTACCACAAGTACTGTTATTAAACATTCTTACTTTTTTGCCGACATAATTTATTACCATGTCATTACGTCTACTACTATTTCTAAAACTCCAATTCCTACTATTTATTTCATTGACACGTCTGATATTCTACTTCTAGCATCCCTTTCACCTCTTTTACTACCTAATACTGCTCATTAAAACCGCTTTTGTCCTAGTGTTAGCTAACACTAGAATTTGTGATTATTAGCGTTATGGCAGGTGTTACTTCTACCACTAGTTCAACAGCCACTGTATCGCTTCTGCATTACGATATCCACAACCACTAATACTGCTTCTACCAACATTTAACTGCTGTTACTGCTACCGCTCCTCATCCTATTTTTACTACTACTACTACTACTACTACTACTACTACTACTACTACTACTACTACTACTACTACTACTACCAGTAACACGACCACAACCACCGCCACCACCGTGAGCACCACCATCACCACGACCACTACCACTACCACCACTACCACTACTACCACCACCACTACCACTACCACCACCACTACCACTACCTCTACCACTTCCACAACTATTACCACTACCACTACTACTACCACTACTACTACCACTTCCACAACTATTACCACTACCACTACTACTACCACTACTACTACCACTACTACTGCTACTACTCCTATTACTACTACTACTACCACCACAACTACTGCTACTACTACTACTACTACTACTACTACTACTTCATTCCTTAGAATGTATGAAAAAGTTACTCGTGCGTGGCCTATTCTTACTCTGGTTATACACATATGATCCCGTCGAGGGTAACTGGCATTTGGTGCCCTTTTACTAATGTGTTTAATCGGGTTTAGTTTCGTGGGAAGGCTATTCCACGTGGTGTGCCATGCTGTGAGGATGCACTTCAAAGCAGCATTTCTTGCATTTTGAGGTCGTTCTTTAATTTCTTGCTGCAGAATCGGCTTCTTCATTGCATGGGATACCCATGTACCCAAGGAGTACACTGAACACCCATGAGCAATTTTGGACATCACCATGGATTTGTACAGACGGAGTAAGATGTCTCTATATGCTCCCCAATTTATATCGGAAATGTATCTAATTACGTTCAAAGCTGTTCTGCATCTAGACAAGGTGTATTCTAGATGCTGTTTCCAGGTTAAATGTCTGTCAAAAATCAAACTGTGGAAAGTTGCCATTTTATAGTACGTCAGTTGAACACCATTTAGCACCAGATCTGGATCTCTATATCTTTTCTGCTTCCTACAGAAGTGAACGCATTTTATTTTAGTAAATGAAAAGAAAAAATGGTTTTTCGTGTTCTGTACTAATTTATTGATGGCATTTTGCATTTTGAATTTGATCATTGCCGGTGATTTGGCCGAATAAAATATAGCAATGTCTACAAATATGCATTTTCCAATTGATGCGCTTTGATAAAGAGCGTACCACTCGGGACCGCCTACCACGAGATTGTTCGGTGGCAATTGTCGCTCGCAATGTTTCATTAAATGTTCCATTAATGTTCCATTGAATAATATTTTTCATGGTTGGGATGAGGTTCTGCTGCTATAGGATAGGTGGTTCCTGCTTAGTTTCTTGGTTTTCCTCTTCCATTCTATCTTCTTTTTCTTCTTACGCGGCATTTTGCTTCAATCGATGGACTGGTAATCATTATTTTTCACACTTACCATCAAACTTTCCTCTGAGCCAGTGGTCGTGTCTTGATCATTGGTGGTGGATGATTTCGTTTTTTTTTGTTGGAAAAAATCCTCCTTGGTGTATTTTCGAGGGCGAGGTGATCGACGTCGGTGGCACTTTGCCGGATGTGGCTGCTGGGTCTCTTTCTGCCTCATTTGGATGGGCTGTTGAAGATTGCTTTTCACTTACTATTTCACTTTGAGTGTTTGTATTTATGTCTTCTGTGTTGAATTTGTTGTTGTGAATTTCATTAAAATACTTTGTTATGCAGCGAGTTATTGCAGGCATTAATTCTCTCACTACTAATGAAGGCAAATTTGTGCTTTTAGTAACTTCTACGTATGTGATGTTTCCTTTATTTTCAGGACACAAGGTTTTGTTGCTTCAGGATAGCTGACCTTGAAACTGACATGCTTTGATTCTCGCACATCTAAATGCTGTGTGTCAAAACGTCAGCATTGAAAGCACTGCATCTGTTGAGGAATGAACATTCGTACCGTCAGACGATGAATGCCGGCTTTAATCTTGTCTGGTAACGTACAACGCTTGAACGTCCGAACATGGGACGCAAGGAATTATCTTCCCATCCTGCCTCATTTTTAGCCTACGACAGGCAAATGCTCCTTGAGAAGGTAGTTCTTGAACTCTTCACTGGAGTTTAGTCACTGCAAACTACAACTCCTTTGCAGGTGCAGCCTGCCATGAGCACTTACTTCAACATCTATAGTGCCTATTTTGCTCAATTCTAGTAACTATCGGCCTTCATTGTCGTTGAATGATCTATCAAGAGTCCAGATAGTTTTCTTTATCCCTCTTACGGCATATCCAGCACAGGGGGTAATACTGTTCTCTATTACAAATGGTCTTACTTTATCAAAATTTCCTTCTGTGCTTTTAACTGTAACTTTAGTACCGTTGCAGTGTTCTTGAACAAGTCATCGGGGTTTATGGTTCTTCCAGTTTTCAGTCTTTTTGCACTGAACTCAGAGCTTTTTTCTGAAAGAGAGTTTTTATGGATTTTCTCAATCTATTCTTTCAATTCTTCTCAATTTATTCTCTCAATCACAAAATACCACACGAGTCCCACAAAGTTGGCTATCACTCGTAACAATATCTGCCAGGGAATCCGATTGATCTGCACTCCTGGCATTGCAGTCGCTGGGTGACAACGCCCGGTGGCCTGCTGGCGCACCACCGACCGCCGGTGCTGGGGCTCCGATCCCCTGCACTGTAATGGTTGATCCTGAACGACCTTCCATCCCGGGTTTTTCTTTGGGGTCGCCTTGCCCTAGCGTTTTTGAACTACGGAAGGAAACTGAAGAAAAAGGGGGGACAGAGAAGAATAGAATAGAAACGACTCCTAAGCCCTAGCAACATAATAGCGTCGGGTTGGAAACACAAGAGTTGGCCCATACGAAGATTGGTCGACAGGACAGAAAACATAATTGTGTCACAAGTGGAAGCAATGACACACCATTCTAGTGGAAATTACAGGACGTTTCGGGAAGTGACTGTGGACAGCTGCTCGGATTAATCGCTTTCTACGACAGGGGGAGGTTCCTTGTCCCCAGCACCACACGGAATAATATTACTATTACAATTGCTAATACTTTTTTGCGTCGGTGGGTAAAAAATCTGTCTTTTCTTTTTGACGTCGTATATTTCCTGTCTTTTCCTAGCGAGTAGGTCAATCGTTCTTGCAACCAATGCGTTCTTGCAACGAGCCCTGCACTCTCGGACACGGACCGGTACGCTGATGGAATTCTCAGAGCACAGCTTCTGTGCACCGTGGAGGCGGGTTTCCTGATATTTCCTTTCCAAAGCTTTGAGGCAAACTGGTGCTGCGTACAAGAGCTGTGATTGAGCCATACTTGCCAGAAGGCGACTCTTTTTTTCTTTAGGATCTCCTACATTTGGCATTAATCGTGAAAGATATGCCACCGTAACTTTGGCTTTATCCGCTTTTTTTAGGTGATCGGTGACCTTTAATTTAGGGTCTAGTTCTATTTCTAGGTACTTGATTTTTTCTGTCATTGCATTTTCTGGCCGTCAAGTTTTAGTTGTGGGTATTTAAACTTTCTTTTTTTCGTAACTAGCACGGCTTCTGCCTTTTCGACGGCGATTTTGAGGTGACGAGAATCTAGCCAACTCCTTATTCTCCTGATTCCATCGTAGGTAGTCTCCTCTTGCTCGTTTGTGGTGAGCGCGGTGGCATCGTCCATTATGGCATCGTCCGCTAACCCTACACTACCATTAGTGTTAATCGGGAGGTCCATTTCCAGGAGTCCATCGTTCAGGATATTTCAGAGAACTGGGCCTATCTTTGATCCCTGAGCCTATTACTTGTACTATTACTACTACTCTTACTCTTACTATTACTACTACTACTACTACTACTACTACTACTACTACTACTACTACTACTACTACTACTACTACTTTTACTGCTCCAGCTGCAGTCTATTGCTACATCATCCATTACTATTTCATCGGCACCACCACGTCCACCGCTGCCGTGACCGCTGCATTGTGTGCCCTTCAAAGCTCGTGTGGCCTCTTCACATGCTAGCCATGAGTGATGTAATTGAATTAGTTATGAGAAAAGATTGTTTCTCCTCAATTTCAACACGATGAAAGGTATTATGTTAAGTATTGTGTGCCTCATGTTCATTATTGTTAATGTATTACCCTTAAAGCGCGATCATGTGGTTACCGCATTTATCGTCACGAATGCAGCTGTGAAAATTCCTTGGTACTATCGCGGTCTTTGTAACAATTAGAAATAGCAAATTTTACTTTCATGTTCTAAGTGGATTATATCGCTCTAACATTTCAATCTAAATAGCAGCAAAGAGAATTTTACAATAAACGCTTAACACAAAGCGACATTTCATTCTTTAAAAAATTCTAAATAGACAACATTTAAGAATGTCTAAACGCTATTTCGATAAAAAAAAGGAAATGTCCAAATATTCCCTTACGGAAATTAGTCTTTCCAGTCATCTTTCAACTGGAAATACGTAATAAGATATTATTTAATCAACTGCTAATAATTAACATTTCCGTTCGTACACTTGAATAACAATGTGATGATTTTATACAGTAATTTTGAAACTGATTTACATTGTCAAAATCGTCAATGAAAAGTTCAAAGAAAACGCAATGAATATTCACAATGTTTAATTTTGAATAATTTTGAAGACTATTGCAATAGTTCGGAGTCATTCGCAGGAGCAGAAAATTAAAAATTTGTAATATTGGCTTCTTAGATTGGTTATAGTTACTTGTTAACAAGAATATTATGAGCATAGCCCAAGCTTCTGACACATTTTTTGTTATAATTATGAGTTTGTGAAGGGTTAGGGTCCATATTATTTGACAGACTATATTTTGTAATATTAATTTATTTATTATTTTTATATTTTCGCCATTTTAAGTATATTTTTTTAAAATTATGTTTCTTATTGTTTTCATTAACTCTCTTAATCAGTTCATTATTATATTGAATCATAGTTATATTGAAAGCTTTAATGTAGTTAAAAGTTATCTTAGTTTTCGATCGCAGAGATAGTATAACACCCCAATAATAAACACCATTGTTTTGGTTTCGTTATTAAACAGTAACTGCAATTAAAGGAACAGGACTTGAATATAAGGTCCAAAATATTTGAGACTAAACTTATTTCCACACTTTATTTTCATTTTAAACACGTGAAAATTGGTTTCGCAAATTGTTTTCCGTTTACTGTATGCCAAAACTCAGCAGCTGCCGATGCGATTCATAAAGATGCACTATGGTTTATGAAGCCCATTTTTGTGACCAAAATTAATAACTGTAAATTGTGAAGGATTGTGTGCTTATTAAGTGTAAATGCACCCCGCACAATGTAACAACAACACCACACAAAATTCTGAAGAAAAAAGTACTAAATTTACAAAATATTTATAATTTTTCCTAACATAATTATTGAATAAATGTTGAATAAATACACACCAACTTAACTTTTACAATTTGTTAATACTCCTGCATTCAATACATCTACTGGAATCATACTATATTTCAAATTACTTTCATCGTTATTTTAATCATCTTCTCCATCATAGTACTATTCTTCTTCTGCCGATTATATTATGCTTATTGTGTATGGTTATGTTCTTTTGCTCGATGCTATTGATCATATTTCTATATTTTATTTCTAGCTTCAGACCTCTCTCCTTCAAAATTATGTTTTCAAATGATAACATCTTATGTCTGCAAAAAAATAGGTATCAAGAGATGCTGCAAACGAAGCATTAGAATGATTGCCCGGAGTGTCAATTTTTGCCGATACCTTCTAAACACAAAGTGCCTTCAAAATCATAACTGCACATAATTTCCGCATTAATATTGTTAACATTTAACATGAAGTCTAGTACACAGAATGACATGTAAAACACTATTAACACACTAGCAAAAAACTATTCGTTTCTTTGTGTGTTCCAAAATATTTTTATAGGAAGTTCCACAACTAGGTCGTTTGTTAGAACACCCTGAGGTCTACGTATAGAGTTTAAATTCCAATTATTATTTTTTCAGGCGGGATAGATACTACATTGTTTCAAATATCAGGGCCTTCTTAAAGTATTATCTTAAGTAAATACTCCTTATATTCAATACGTAAACTGTTTTCTAAAATAATCTCCACCTTTTCTTCATATGAGTACAAGATTCTTTTCTCTTGAAAACTGTCTTCTCAAAATTTTAATATGTTTATATTCTATTTTGTTTATAACTGCCGTTTTCGCGGTTCCTTTCTTGATGTGCAGCAATATTCGCTGCTTGCAAAATAAAAGACTTACGCATAATTTCGTTTGATCACTGCAAAGTTTCCCTTCTTTTTGCTCTAAGACGAAGACGATTAGCTTGGGAACATAAATGTCAGTATTGGTTCTATCTTAATGAAGAAGTCTTGAACCAAACAATTTTTTTTCTGATAGAATATTTTCAGTAATATGAACCTAAAATCTTTACATCGCCTTTCGTCAAAATTTTGGCATAAACGGCACATTTTGTACCTAATTTTCTCTTCGTTCGATGAATTTGCTTTATTTACAATTTTCTGAATTATATATTCATAGATTAGCGTTATCTGTTCAGATCTATTACGATCTGTTCGTCACAAATCGAATAAATCCTCAGTTCAGAAGCGATGCGAATCTAAAAAAACACTGGCGCTTAAACAGCACATAATTTCCCGCATTATTTCTGAATTAGCCATTTTTGAAAATTCAGAAAGTTCAACCAAAATGACATCTGCGCCATTTTTTAAGCAACCTTTCTATCCGTGGAAATAATTTGAAGAAAGAATTTGGAGAAGTTTCTGTGATTTTTTTTATAAATTGCATTAATTTCAAGCACAAATTAAGCGAAAATAACTTGTTTTATCAAAAAATTATAAATTACCATATTTAAAGAGCCAATTTTTACAACAAACTTTCGCCATCTTAGAAAATCGCCATCTTAGTTTTATAGATTTATGTTTTATAGTTTTATAGATTAAATGTTAACTTTGTGCAACTTTCCAACATATGAAGACTTCGTCAAAAATGATACTAGAACCGTATTTTTTACCGCCCCTTGATACATACGAGGAGAAATTATAAAGTAAAAATTCGGTGCTGTTTTTGAGACAAAAATTGTTTTTAAAAATTAAAATTACCTATCTTTCGCTCAAAATTTCACAAAAACTACTCACATTTTCGAAAAATTGAACATGGCCTTTTTTCAAGATCTGTCATTAGAGAACAGATTTCATTATGGTAAAAATTATCTTCAAATTGTAGTTGTAACAAATCCAAAAATTGCACTTTTATACATTTTGACAAATTAGGGATTTCAACAAACAAGACCTGCACTATTATTTTACGTGTCCTTTACCTATCCGAGGATAAAGGTTTTATAAAAAAAATTGGAGGAATTTTTGAGAAAATTTTGAATAATTTTTTGAGGCTTCATTTAAAGTACCCTCGAAAACCAAAATATCCGTTTGAAACTCCCAAAGCCTTGAGTTCGTCCAGATCGATCGGTGAATATCAATTTTGGAGAAAATCGGCCGAACGCTTTAGGCACTAGCTTTCACCCCAAACGTAGTGAAGGACAAACGTTTTGCCGTTAATCAATTTTTCGGTATCAAAGACCCAAAAAACATGTATGGCTGGCTACATCACATATTAGAGGAAATAATTTACTATATTTAGGAACAGTATTTATCTTAGTTTTCGTAACCAGGTCCCGAAAGTTAGATTTTCTGTCGAAAATTCTCCGTTTACCGGCACACGAATACAATACTTTCTCTTCTGACATTCGTAAGGGAGAAAAAGCAATAATTTGTCAAGAGTTGCACTTCGTAGCAGCTGCAACTTGTTGAAAAATTGTTTATAATAACCTACACACAGAATAGGTCATAACCGAGACCCGTCAAACCCCGTCAATTTTTTAAAAGTCAATTCAAATTGTGAGGATATTAGTAATAGAACTATAATTCACAACAATTAATAATGAATCGATTTTATGGAACTCTGAACTGAATTGCGCATTAAAACTAATTGCTATGAAAAATACATTCCTGGTTGATAACAAAATGACCAATTTCAAAGTAAAAACTATAAACATGAAAACATTTTTAAATTCCGTCTTGGCTCGACGCTGAGGCCGAACGGATACGCCAAGTTCCGACATAACACGTGTGCCTCGAAACAGGAGAGCCAACAATCAACAAAGTGAATGCAAAACAGTTAGCTATAATGTATTTACTGGCAATTGACATTATGTTATGGAGCACAGAGGGTTCATTTATGAAAGTTGAAAAATTGCATTTTGGCCACAGAATCTCTTCTCAGAAACCATAGTGGGGTGGTGACAATGCTCGTAACTAAGAAGTTGTTTCCAAATATTCCGAGTTTTATCGAATTTAATGATTTTTAGAATCACGTAAAATATATAAAAAGGTACTATTATGAAATGTAAAACACATTCTAAATTTTGAACTACTGGCGAATACCATATAGAAATACAAATAAGTGCAAATGTGTGAAACCAAAACAGGCCCGGTTTTGGCGCAGCGAAAGAGTATTCGTTTGCCTGCCGAACACCAGTGCGAGAAGATACCTAACAATCAGAAGCAAATGCCCAAATTATAAGAAAATCATAATTCAAAATTTTCTACTAATCAATATGCATATTGACAAAAGTTATCACCTTCGACCCACCTACATGCTCTCGATGTTTGTAATATTTATTCTTAGGCAACTGTTTTTGACAAAAGAGGACTACAAAGTGACTAAAAAGTTAAGAAATCTACCGGTAGCTGGCTAGAAAATTTCTACTTAAATCGTAGCACAAAGTTAATTAAAACTTCACTGACACAGAAATAAAAAAGAAAATTAAAACGGGTCTCATTTTGTAGAATATTGCTCAAACAAACAAAACTCGGGCTCCGCTTGGCCGCCCTGTTTCCCAACATTTCTCCCCAAACGTTCCCCGCATGTTCCCCACACGTTCCTCATATGTTCCCGCTTTCCACCAGCATGCTTCCCACATGATGTATTTACATGCGTTCATACATGTTTCCCGCATGTACCTTCGCATGTACCTCGGCACGTTTCCCGTATGCACAGCAAATGTTTCCCCGCATGTTCATGATGCATGATCAAGCTATATGATCCCCTACAGATTTCTTCACATGTTTACCGCATGTTCCACTACATATTCTTCCGTATTCCCTCACACGTTCCCCATATTTCCCCACAATTTCATCGCATGTTCCCGCACACAATAAACAGACAGTTAAACAGCAAATAAAAAATCAATTTTTTTATTACGAAATGCTTTTACAAACGTTTCGGCGGCGAATAGAGCAGTGGCTCGCCCAGCGGAAGAAACGAGAAGTACTGAATAGGTAGTGTACCCACAAGAACGAAAACTCTAAAAAATGTAATTAAGGGCTCCCAAAAATGTTTCGCAAAAAAATTAATCTCCAAACAAGCATCACGTTTTAAATCATTGTTTTAAAAGTGAAAATAGCATCTCACTAAAACCTACCTTCCAGTACTTCTGGTAACCTATGTTACGGGGTGAGCGAACCTTCCAGAAACGTAACAGAACGTCCAAAAATATATCATTTTGTAAACTACGGGATAAAAAGTCTTCCTAAATTCATCCCACTATTTTTGAGATCGTACAATCGCACTTCGGAACTGTGCTCTCACACCAGAACGACTCGACACAAAACGTCATTGCAATTTATTCTGTGTTGACCCTCGACCTATTACCGCCCTCCGGCATTCTCATAACATCAAATAGGAAATACCAAATAGTACGAGTTATGGCCAGCATATGGTGCTCAATATATCCCACTTTCTCCGATTACTTTGAAATATTATTTTTAATAATTTTATTAATTAACTAATTTTGGATTAATAGGTGGAGACATGTCACGACATTCAGACCCGCCCCGTGTAAAACGTTTTCAAGTAATTTAGATGTACACATATGAAAACATATTTACTTTGATCATATTGGAAGGTGATTTTTTTGGTATTTTCAAGATTTTTTTCTGACATTATATAAAAAATTTTAAAACTTTTAGATAATCAAAATTCGTTCCTTGAACATGAGATTATTTTGATTCTTCAGATGTAAAATTTGTCGATCCTTGTCCAAGAGGTGCTTTTTGCACATTCCTATCTGAGTAATAATATTAGTAAATTTGTAAAAGTAATAATGTGTCCCAAACTACCACCCAAGTTACTATACATTGGTAAACGGGCATGCTGGGTGTGGTATTATACGAAAATATATTGATGACGTAATAGAAACTTTATAAGTATGGTGAAGTGGCATGCAGCAGTTGCAGCGATGCTTACCTGAGATTGGATGGGACAGAGCAGAAGGTACATTGCTAGTACATCAGTACGATGTAACCAATGACAAAGTTTTGCAGCCTTCTTAACGGTATGTAAGTAGACGTGGTCACTCATAATTTTCAGTGAATATGAATAGTACTACTAGAGTAGTAAAAACAAATGCTGGGAAATACTATTGCGCTCATTTTCCTCCCACCTTTATCCATAAATTGTAATTTCTTTAAATCATTTTATTGTGTATGGAATTGCTAAATTTTAGAAGCCAGTGTTCTGTAACTTACTTCTTTCTTTGTTTTGCTTGTTATTGCTGTTGTATGGTCTTATTGTTATGTAATGCATTATTGTTATGTTACTCTATATATAGTTGTGTACATAAGAAACAATGTGCTAATTAGATTGCCAAAACCTATCGAAAGGTCAACACATGGTATAGGCGAACATTTTTCTTTCTCTTTAGGTACCCCAAATCGTGTACGTAGAGAATGCAGAGGGTCCATTTTCACAAGTCAGACGAGCAGCGTAACGGAGGCTGCCTCTGACGAAATCGACATCGACATAGAAGAGCCTCAGAGAGTCACAATGTAAGTAAGAAAACAAAGCGGTGCGCTGGCGACGGATGTGACTGGGCTGAGGGCGGCGGGCAATCGTCCCGAGAAGCTTTTGCTTCTGTGACGTTTGCATTCGCCCTCACACTTCAACTCGACCTATCCCTCCACTGTCCATTCGTCCTCGCCATCACCATCACCCTCGCCCTCTCCTTCTCCCTCTCCCTCGCTGTCTCCCTCCCCCTCGCTCTCTCCCTCCCCCGATCTCTCCCTCCCCCTCACTTACCCTCTCGCCGTCGCTCTCGCGGACATCAGACACAGCGGACTAAGTTGCATACCATGCTTTGTTAACTTTGTTGTCTTACAAGTCCGCACAGCGCCTATTTTTCCGGTCACTAGTTCTTCGACTTTGAGAAACAGAAACCCAATGTGATGCCAAAGTGTGGCTGCGGCATCCAAGTTTAGTTATTGTTTACCAATCTTCGATTATTATTCACTGAAACATATTAGTGTATAAGGGTTCTGTTGAACGCGTTTGTTATACACCCCGGTAACCCTCATACACATTTTAGATCATAATTCACACTGGTGTCCCCTGGTGATTTAGCTGGAAAAACAAAAAATGCTGCGATTGTCATTATTTCGCTCGGCAATACGGATTTGGGTGACTCGAATGCCAATGATTGATTGATTTAAATTTTTGTAATTAATGAGCCAAACAGCGCGACCAACACAATTTTTTTAGTAACTTCCCCTGCGCCATGACAGCTATTTTTTTTCATAGCACATATTCATAGATTTCAGTAGAAAAAATCAGGACAGATTTTGACCTCAATCTGTTGAAAGGTCCCTTATAAGTAAACATCAAAAACCTGCTAGTAAAAAGTCTCAATATCAGAAAACAATACCATGCCGGTTTGGGAAGTGGTTCAAAATCTTAATGTCAGTGGCGATTAGCTACTCATAATAAAAATATTAACTGATATAACTGATAAATACTGATGCTTATGCACACTTCAAAATCTCCAACTTCTGCAGCCAGTCAGAAAAGAAAACAATGTTCTATGTTCATTCAAGGTAAACGGCACAACAAGCAATGGGTTAAGGAACCAACGAAGATTTGATCATTATTATGATATTTTAAACAATGGAATACAGAGTTCACTAATTTGTACACTTGGATATACTTCAAAAATACTTACGACTCTGCCCCACAGATGTATATTGAAGGACTTAAGAGTCTTAAGTGTTTCTCAAAAGATTGTAATGTTCCTCCAAGCATGTTTGCACCTCTAGAAAACGCCTTGGGGGTAAATAACACTTTTTTGTGTATTTTAGGGTTCGCTGAGGAATATTCCTCCGAAGTCCGCTGCTCTTTTTATGAGCTTAAGAATATCTCTCAAAAGCAGGAATGCTGCACACAATTTGGATATCAAATATTGAAGGCGAGTCCTAGTCCCGCCTTCTCTAGATTAATGACTCCAAGTTCTATGGAAGGTCTGAAATGGATCTAGAGCCGCAGGCAATCACATTACGAATCCTTAGTAGGGACACGGCAATGGAGTTCACTGTACATATGTACCTCAGACTCAGTATCCACCAATAGCTCGAATAAGGAACTCCTAGACAAAACGGCAATAAGAAGTGTGTGCTTGGAGGATGCCTACATTCACTTATGTATTAAGCATATCGCAGTTATTTGTCATCATTAAGTTAAATTTCTGCCACATGGGAATGCAAATAATGGATGAAATAATGTTCAAACCCCTCATCAGCATTTCGTACGCTTAAGTTTTTCGACGGTAGAAATCTCATCTAGTTTATCAACACCTGGCCAGTACTTACAAGATGGTATACTGCGGGAATAATACACTGCAAAACGAGGTCTATTATCGAGACCGCCATCCAGAAAAGTATTGGAAGCTACCTGCGATACGACATTTCGACGCTGAAATAATGTTTTATTTCTTAGTAAACTCGCTTACTTTTCACGCTAAGCAAGAAACGTGTCTTCCGCGATTTATAAACTGCTTCTTTTATTCTGTGGTGCCGTATGTCGTTTAGAGCAGGGCTTCTCTAACGCAAGATTTCGGGCCAAGAAGCATGCTCCCATGCAAGATTTCCAATGGCCCGCTCGCCTCTAGTTTCGGAAGTCCTTTCTCCCTCGTTTCCCCACCAGCAACGCCATCGAGCTGCCTCAACAAGCAGCGGACCACGCCGCAGGCAGCAGCCGCAGGCAAGGGGGCCCGGGGCGCGCCAAGTGGGCCGCGTGCCTCTCCCCTTCGCTAGGCCACAGCCCTTTCTCCCTCGCCTCCCCACCAGCAGCGCGGATTATATATATGGTCCAATAGAGAGGCATGGACACTGAGAGCGGAGAAACGGCGACAGCTGTAGAGCAATATACATATATGTGTGTGTGTGTGTGTGTGTGTGTGTGTGTGTGTGTGTGTGTGTGTGTGTGTTTGTGTGTGTGTGTATATTGCTCTACAGCTGTCGCCGTTTCTCCGCTCTCAGTCTCCATGCCTCTCTATTGGACCATAGATCATCTCGCATTTCTCTTGCCGTCATAGCCTCTTGCACTCCCTGCTGCCATGCAGGTCTGGGTCTTCCTCTCTTCTTTCTGTCAGCACCCATTTCAGGACTCGTTTGGGCCATCTTTCGTCTGTTATTCGCATAACATGACCGTACCAGACGATTTGTTTTTTTCTCTATTTCGTCAAGGATAGATTTCTTTATATCCATTTTCTTTCTTATGTCGTCGTTTCTGGTTCTGTCACGTCTGCTATAACAGCAACTTCTACGCCAGAAGTCCAATAAGTAAAAGTAAACAAATATTTATTTACAAGAAAAACACAACAAATATTTATAATGAATTTACTACACCCTAGCTCTGATAGACCTCCCATCCCCTGATCGCGGGAGCGATCCCAACCCGATTGATGATCGGTGTCAATTGAGGCACTCGCCACTCCTACATCTGAAACACGCACAAAGCCAAGCTTCCGTGACCGGATATCACACTAGGACACGAAGTCCTTACCGGCGCACCAACTGATGGTTTGCCATTATCGCAGGAGCGATCTTACCCGATTGAGAATCGGTGCGAGTCGTGGCTCTCAACCACTCCTCACCTCGGAGCATGCACACAGCATCGCTCCCACGTGACTGCAGTCACACAAGGACACAAAGCCCCCACCGGCGCGTCAACACGTAACTTGCCTCGCGTGCCCTGTTCGCCGCTGCACCGCCGTGGCGCAACGTTTGAGCATCTGCACGAGGTCCTCCCACTGCCTCCAAAACTCACCCACTGACTCTGTACACTCTCTTATATAGTTGAGGCGCGCGTGACCTACGTAACTTCACGCCGCCTCCGCAGCGCACTTCTGCTTGCCCTGAGGTTTGGGTCTCCGTTCCCTAAGACCGGAGGACCCCTTTGCCACGTGCTTGCTTTTAGGAAAAACCCTTCTCTCCCTCCTGTGGCGAGGCGATTTCCTGTTGCTAATTCCTTACTGTGCTTCCCCAAATGGCTGCCACGAGGTTCGCTCACTAGTACGTTACACATGGCTTAGAGGTCACAGCTCGCATTAGGCCGGTCCGACGCCACTCCGAGCCAAATACCCACGATGACTGCGAATTCCACAACTATTAATTTGCTGTTAAATGTTCATCAAATCCAGAATATATGGTTTTGCTGAATGTGTATTCTCAAGATACATCCAGTGGTGAAACAAAATATATAATTTTAATTTAAAAAAGAGAAGTTCGCCCATTATCTTTTATAATAAAGAAATGCTGCCAAAAAGGTAATCGCTACATCCAATGAGTCCTGTTTTGTATTATTTGCTTAAAAAGGCCTTTAAATAAACTGTGTGTGTTTAAATTTGTACATTCAAAAATACGAGTATTTAGATCACTGTGTTTCAATTTAATTTTAATTACATAACTTATTTAAAGAGTGATTAATCAATCCTTCTCTGCACACAATATAACGACAACAAGAAAAAAATTAAATTTAGAAATTTGGACATATCGGTTCCAAAGGAAAATGACACATCTCAAAAAATCTCATTTTGTAGGGGAAGGGTTTCGATATGGACGGAGACATTAACTTCAAAAATAAGCATAGGACTATTTTTGAACTATCTAAAAAATGTGTGTTAATAAGAAGATACTATTTTGTAATAATATAGTTATTTCCCTAAACTCAAATTCTAATGTTTTTAATATGTAATGCATTTCTTGAGGATTAATGAAGAGTCGATTGAGAGAAAACTAGAACTTCTAGAAAAGTACGAAATCAACCCTCTCAGGTAACCTAACTGTTGATGTAAAAAAATAAAATATATTTTATAGGCCGATGTTTAAATTTTAGTGTGCTTTCATATTCTGTTTTCTTCAATTTTATATTGTTTTATTGTCTTTTCCCATGTATTTTGTGTTAGATGTGTAAGATGTTAAAGTTATTAAATATTTATTTCGAAAATCTTTCTTTTGTTACTTTCCTTCTAATATTTGAAAACTGTTCTATTAATATTGTACATTTTAATGTTGTTCTAATTATGAAATTCGTTATCATAAATGTTTGTGTTTTATTTTTAGACTGACTGAAGCACATCGTAATGCCATCAGAGCAATTCGCAAAATAAAGTATTTTGTTGCAAGGAGGAAATTTCAGCAGGCTCGAAAACCGTATGATGTTCGTGATGTAATTGAACAATATAGTCAAGGGCATTTGAACATGATGGTTCGCATAAAGGTAAAAAATATTTATGTTTTATACTTAATTTTCTTAGTTTTAAATCATTTTTGAATTCCCCTACCCTAATAGCTACAGAGATTTCCTTAATAACGTTCTCGTCCTCTCGACACGTAATGGCACTTAAAATAAGTAGAAAACTGAATGAATATATACTGTATACACACCCCTTTATCAGAATTATTCATCAATATCCTTAAGTGAGAAGCATGCAGTGTTTAGCCCTCTCCCTGAAAGTGGCATTTTACTTTAATGGATATTGTATACTGTACAAACCATACTGTATTTTTCTTAAATTGTTTACTATTGTAAGATTTGGTTTTGAGTTTAATATTCAGCATATTGGACAACAGTGACGGCTCACACCATTCATGATCCTTCTACAACCCAAACGTTTCACTATTTAAATATTTTAATTATGGACATAAGTAGTAAATATAAAATGCATATATGTGTAATACATAACAGACGCATAAAAGAAGTAGCCAGACCCAAAGACTTGACACATGTTTTTCTATGTATTTCAACTCGCTGAATCCGAATCTGAAGCCAGAATTGCGCCACCATCTTGTATGACTATATATGTCGACCCGCTAAATTCGAATTTAAAGCCAGAATTACGCCACCACCTTCCTTTTTTTAATCACGAAAAAACACCGTGAAATTCTAGATTGTAATTTTGATTTTTTTTGCGATTTAAAAAACTGGAGGGTGGTGGTACACTTCTGGCTTGAGTTTCGGATTCCGCACGTCGAGAGAAACTTCGCTTGCAGTGTCAGGTCTTCGGGTCTGGCAACAATACCCGAAAACAAAAAAATAAATTTTTCTCTATGTTTTTTTGCGATTTAAAAGAATTGAAAGGTGGTGGTGGTGGTGTAAGAAAAAATGCAATTTCATGGTGGTTTTCGCGATTTAAAAATAATTAAAGATTTTAAAAAATGGAGGGTGATGGCGCAATTCTGGCTTCAGATTCAGATTCAGTACATCGAAATACATAGAGAAACATGTGCCAAGTCTTTGGGTCTGACAACGTCTTTTATTTTATGCACCTGTGTAATTATTCTCGTGAGTCCTAATTGCGCCACAGTTTCTTGGAATAATTTCAAACCAGATACGAGAGAATGAAGTGCGCGTGAATTGCGGGTGTGATGGTTTAACTTTGGCGCGCAATGCGAGTACAATAGCAGAAGGAAGATCAGCTCTTGCAGCTTCATCGACCGTGACTTCGTCATCCAATAGCAGATTTTCATGAAAGAGTTGTTTCCAGTTTACTTTGATCCGGTACCAAGAGGTTCCTGGATATTGATATTGGCACATAGGGGAAATGTCTCAGCTACAGCAACATTGCAGTTCCATGTAACAAATCAATTCCACAAAGAAACGTTTTGTATAATATTGAGATCTTGGCTGTCCCAGGTGACGCCGCGTGAAGGCTGGGTTGACGACGTTTCGACCATCTTCTCGTGGTTTTTTTTTTTTTATTTTTTTTATTTTGCTTAACCGAAGGTTTGTGTTGCAGTGCGCACGCATTTCGCGTTTTACTGCTATGTGTAAGTGGCTGGTGTGAGTTCGCGTCGGACCTTAGTCAATAACCAAATCGTCTTTTGTGTTGCACTACGCCCTTAGAATATCAGAGGGGAGTGCTTGTCTTCTTTGCCCTATTGTAAGGACGTGTCGAGCTAACTGTTTAAGCGTAGCCGGAGCTTTGTCAGTTTGAAAGGCTTGATAAGCTTCGTTAAACGAAAGCAGTCTCAAGCATTGAGAGAAGGACTCGATATCAAGTTCCTTCCTCTGTACTTTCAACCGTTTCCGAAACGGAGGGCGAGCTATGATCCGTAGAATTTTGTTCCGTACCAGCTCAAGTGTATCCTTGTACTTCTGTGCTGTGGTTCATTACGTTGCTGCAGCATAGGTGGCCTCAGACTGGCAATACGTTTTATAGAGTGCCAAGCGAAGTTTCAAGGGGAGTGTAGGTTCCCTCAAAAGATGTTGTAGAAGACGAACTCTTTGCTATAATTATGATCGAATTCGCCTGACAAATAAATGCCACCTTGTACATGTAAATTCCTTCGATCAAATGTGGCGCCTGAATAAGTTGCCTTAGACACCCTTGTCAGTTTTTGTGTGACAAGTGTAATTTGTTTTGGTGGTGTAAAACGTTTAATGTATTTGTGTTTACGACGGGCATAACAGATTGCCTGCGATCTTTCCGCTGAGAAAGTTAAGTGGTTTTGTTCTGCCCACTTCATCGTTAAGTTCATCTGTTTTTGAAGGATTTAAAATTTGTGGTCTATGTTTATTCCTCTTGCTAGGACAGCAATGTCATCAGCGTAAAGGAAAAGCCGTATTCGTGGTATATGTGGGATGTCATTGACATACAGTGAGAACAGTAGCGGAGAGAGGACGGAGCCCTGAGGGACTCCGGCCGCAATCCTCTGCTTTGAGGATGTCGCCCTGCACCGGAGTGCTCAGCGCTCGGGTTTATATGTGGTTCGGATGGGCCGAGTATGATAGGCTGAAACACCTGGCAGATCAGAAGCCCGCCCGTCAATCGCGGGAGGGGGTCAAGTTGAGTTCCAGCCAATCATACTCTGCCCACCTCACCCATCTCTATCTGGTTTTGTCTAGTTTCCCTGATACATTGAGCAAATGCTGAGATGGCCCCTTCTTTTGCTTCTAGACGTAATGTAGCCATTATGCGCACGTTTTGTTGAACTCTCCTTTTGCTTGTAGCACTAGGAGTACGTAAGGGCGAGTTACTATTTTGTTAGTAATGCATTAAAATCAAATCTTCGTTTGTTTACCATTGCAAAATACGTTTTCTATAACTCGGGAACAAAAATGTCTAGTTTTTCGAATGTTAAAATCTCACGCTTTTTTAAAAATTATTTTTATTTATCTATTTATCTTTAACTTTTACTCATCCTTCCACTATAGTTAAAATGTTGGTAAGGGATTTTGGAACTCAAGAAAACGTGCGCAGATCTTCTCCCCCATACGTCACATACAGTTTTTAGTTCCTTTGTTGTTGTTGTTGTTGTTTTCAATAAATAAATAAACCATATATAAACCCGAGCGCTGACCACTTCGGCGCAGACCAGCCCTGAGGAAGATCAGGAGAAGATGGTCGAAACGTCGGCAACACATCCTTCAACGCGGCGTCGACCGGACAACCAAGATCTCGACTCTGGTCGCGGAAAAATACGACTTCTATTAAAATATTGAATACAAATTTGCAGGCAAAACAATGCAGGGGCTCTTATCAGTTGTCTTAATGAACAAGAGAAAATCGGCTCACTTCCGCGAGAACATGGCGAATGACAATATCACCGCGCCGCGTTAGTTTGTATTTTTTATTTAGCCATCACGTCCCGTAAAGGGTCATTAGCCTCGGTTAGATTCCAGGGTTCCTAGACGGTCACCCAATTAGAAACCCGCGATGTCTTGGTGAGTCTTGAACAACGCAACTCGCCACTTCTTCTCGCCAGCTCCATCCGCCGAGGCCTGTCGCATCCCACGCTACGAAACGGACCCTTCCAGAACTCCATACACTATTTCACATCTTTTCGAATATTCCAATCCGTTCTTTGTGCATACGCTGCCAGGTCTCAGCCTGCACAGTTAGCACACGCCACTGTTCTCTTCGGGGCGTGCAAGTGACCAATCACCTTAACGGTACGCAAAAGACACTCTTTCACTTGCAAGTTACGAAAACACGTTCTGAGATTTTTGCAACTCTGCCCCTGGAAGATATTAGCTGTTGACGGTTTCGTCCTATCGGGAGCTTGACCATCACCATAGTGACGTCACTACGGTGACGTTGAAGCTTCCGGGTGGATGAAAATGTAAACAGCTGAAACCTTCCAGAGGCAGAGTAGCAAAAATCGCAGTATCAATAATCATCAACGTTCATGTGGGAGCGCGGCTTTCAAGTCCTTCCCACTTGGCCAGTGCACCGGCGCCTCCACACTGCCTTTCGCGGTCGCTGCCGAGTTAGCCAAGGGGTCACATCTACATCTACAACTCCGCGTGCATCTACTGCTAACTGCGGACAGCGGGCAGGCTGCTTTCCAGATCTTCGCTCGCGCAGTTTAAGCTCACGATAAGTGGACTATAACGCTAAGACAATTTGCAAGTAGAACATCCAGGGCCGGATTTACCTACAAGCAAAACAAGTAGATGCTTGGGGCCTCCATTCATGAAGGATGGCGTGCTTCGGAAAAATATGCATAACAAATTTTGTAACATAAAATGTATTTAATTTAATAAGTATAATAGAAGTAAAATTGTATATAAAATATTAGTTTTCATTTGTATTTGTACAGAAAGTACATGTATTAAGAAAAGTGATTTATTTAATAAAGATGGAGCTACTTTTACGGGGAGCAACACAATTTTGTGCTTGGGGGCCCCGCAATACTTAAATCTGTCCCTGAGAACATCCCAATCATTTCTAGTTTTTGTGAAGCTGCAGTAAATTTCAGCAGAGCTGCTTCCATGAATAACTCACAGCTATATGTGAAGGGAAATATTATACAGTGTTCAGAAGCTCCATCCATCCAAAAAAAATAACTCAGATTCTATGTTGACTTTCACGAAAAATGGCAGATCCAGTTTTGATCGAAAAAAAATTGTCTTCGCGAAAATTGAGTTTAAATGATACTTCCAGGCGCGAAATTCAAACTGGCTGCCGCGACAAGCGAGCAAAAAGGAGATAGGCGCAGCGTCGCTTCTTTGCGTTTTCGATGAAACTGTCAAGTGAGACATTTCGATGAAACTGCCACTCACTAGAGTACTTTAATAGCGCCAATGTTTATATGCACTATTGATTTAATCTACTAAAATTCATTTTTGTTGTATGTTATAACTACGGTATGCAGCTGTGTAACAAAGAACGCTGAACACGAACCAAGCCTCATGGAAACTCACAAAACTTCTAGAATGCTTTTTACACATCGTAAGTGTGGACTAATTTCTAAAGTCACATACGATAAATGATAGTTCCCTACAGTTTCTTTCCGTAATATCTGTGTGTATCAAGGACAATTGAATCACTACATTTAGTTCAACTGGCCAGTATCAATTCATTTATTGTTAAGAACTATTACTAGTTTATACTAGCAATATTGAAATCAACTAAATTCGAACGCCCGAGACGAGACTCGAACCCGAGATCGCTATGGCACTTCTGCGTTAACGAACACGGCCATCCGGACCGGCGACAACGTATTGTAAGTCCTAGAAGCAAGGAACGAGCCAAGTCATAGCTGAATAACTCGGGAGATTAAAATATAATGTAAAACTAACCGAATTTTTTATTTCATTTCTGGTCATAAAGAATCTCCAGATTTTCAGATCTATTACCTAAATTACAAATCATTGTTTTCAAAAAGTCATAAGGAAGGCTAAAATCATGAAATATGTTCAGGATTTATTGAACACCAACAACAAAACTAAAGCAATGTGTAACAATGTAGAAACCTAGTAAAGAATGTTGTTTTAATGAATAATGATGTTTTAAAGAACAAAATGGAAACAGTGGCTAGTCTCTTCAAGCAATATTTTTCGAGAAATGAGAATGATCTCACGAAGGGACTAAAGCCAGTAAATTCAACATCAGACGTAGTATTGTGGTAATGTTAATAAGCTTGATGTATGTTTGTAAGGATTTTTTGCTCTACAGTATGAAGCACCAAGCTAGATACATCCCTGGGGACCATGCTCAAATCCCCTATGATTCATATCAAATTTGTGGTGAACAAAGCAGGTTTGTGGTAGGTTTTCTTGGGGTTCTCCTATTTAACCTGCCTTCGTTCTCACAGCTCCATCATTATTCATATAATTTCTTCATAATCACCTTTTCATCTTCCATACCATCCATCCATTCTAGATATGGATGTAACATTATTTATGCCCACTGGCATTATAATAAAGAATAGTGTTGAATAACTTACTTTATATATGTCAATTCCATGTTGTATATATTGTTGTCAATCTGGTCCTGAGATCTTGCTATAAATGGAATTGTATTACTACAATGCGATCTATGGCAATTTTGAATATGTTTTGGCTTGAGGAAAGTTAAGTGAAAGGAAAGTTTTACCAGTGTGTTTTCTCTGTTCCATGTGAATTATTTAACATTTTTACAACATATATGTTGCAGGAGTTACAGAGGAGGCTTGATCAAACTTTGGGCAAACCTGGAAGTTACTTAGCAGGTATTGATCGATCAGGAAATGTCAAACCAATGACTATAGGAGCTCGATTGTACAGGGTTGAACAACAGGTAACTTTATTATGTGTTAATTATAGTCTTCCAATATATTCTTTTAAATATAAAAAAATATTTATATTATTTTTATTTTGCAGTTGTGTGTCATGGATAAGAAGCTTGATCAATTAGTTTACGTACTCAATGCAGTGGCCCAAAAGCAACAAATTCCAATAAGATCAGTTGAGGATGATGTTTAGTATACAAGGGCTTTATGTAGGTATCCACAGTACTGCAGGACTCCAATTAGTACTTCTGAACAATAAACCATTACCCTCAAACTCTTGATATCAAACAAAATTCTAAGATTCATTCTCACAGATTGGCAGTAGCAATTTTGTATGACATGATGTGATGGCCTAATGTGGAATGTTCAATACTCTTAGACTTTCTTGGCCTACTAGAAATGACAACCAATATACACACAGAATGTTTATAAATTCCATCAATTATGTTAATGTCCTTGCACAATCATGAAAATTGGGCAATAATAACTTTGGAATGAGCACCATTTTATTTCCTCTCAAGAAGGCTATAATCAATGTTTGCCCTTGTCATTTTCTTGTCTGCCTTGCTTACCTTGATATTTTATGATGAACTATCCAATATCTGTAATTTAAAGTGCCAAGTGTCTTGCAAATGATAACTGAAACTCTGCCCATCAAGCCCATTAATGGAGAAATTTTGTGTCACAAAGTCAATAAAAACACAATATTTGGAATTAAAAAATGTATATCAGAGAGTGAAATAAAAAATAATATTGTGAGATTAAAAATATTTTCCAGTATTCACAAAGGTGCAGGATGTAGAGTATTGTTCACAAATAATATTTGGATGGAAAAAGACAAAATCAATAGGTGGAATTTAAAAACACTCTGTAGCTTGTATACAGTGTATGCAAGTTGAAATCTAATGTCATGTTGTTTTCATGTATTTCATTTGAAAAGACTTTTGACTGAAAGAATTGTATGCAACATCATTAACTTGTGAGAATGCAAAGGGCACCCTTGAAAACATTCAACACTATTTTTATCAATCAGAGAAATTTCTGTCTATAAACTTTTTTAAAGGAGATATGCTTTGTCACTCAATTTTTAAAAATGTGATATTCTTAGCTAACTGTAAGTACAATTATTTTGAGAATTGAAATGAGATTGTAGATTGAAAATTTATTTTTTCATCATTCCATGTAATACTGACATTTGTTAGTGTTAAAATATTGTTACTCAGATTTCTGTCTTTGTTTCTTATCATTTGTAAATGTATCAAAAGGCCTGATAAGCTTTAATATCTTACAGACCATCCATTCCACATCTCTCCTTTTTGTTGTAATGCATTAAGAATCAACTGAAGTTGTTTCGCCCATATTTTCTCTTGTATTCTTGTGTTAAGTTATTAAACCATATTAATTCACATTGTTAAAAAGCAGGCCAAAATTCAAATGCAATATAGAAATTTAGAATTACCATGAAAAAGTTAACAAAGTGCATCATGAAAAAGAAATATATTTGAAATTTGTATGTATTCTATGCCCAGGAAAAAACTGGAAATAATTAAAATGGCTATAAGAGTTTCTATAAAATATATTTCTGAGTGTTACTGTATCTCACCACAATGAAATCAGGGACCATATTCTGTTGAAACAGAATTTTGAATTCCAACCTTACATAGATACATATGAAATACAAATTTGTATTTTGTGATTCTAACAAAATATTGTAAATAAGATATATATTGTTAGTGGCTCCATTGGCAACATCTAACAATATAAACTTCTTGGGGTCCATGTCATTTAATACTTATGGTCAAAGATATTTTACAGCATGAGAAATATCATTAGAGAAACTCATTACATCAAAACAAAAAGTAGTGGATTTTCGTTACTCAATTGTAAATCTGCTATGTTGGTTAATCCATACAACTGAAACACTAGCTGGCAAGTTAAAACTTTCTTACTCACTTCAATAAGCTGGTTTAACATTTTTTGATATTTATATCATATCAGGTTATTTGGTATACCCATTGACCTTAATTTTTATCAATAATATCTTTTGAATTGTGATTGAACACATACCATACACTTATTTTTCTATGATAAGCACAATCCAAAATGTACATTTTAGAAATGTATAAGAATACATTACCTAGAACAACAACAACAACAACAACAACAACAACAACAACAACAAAACAATGATAACAAAAAAGTATTATTGTTGCTGTTCAGGGATATCATAAAAAAGTTTCTCAAAAGTCTTCTTTAAAGAGATTCTCAAAAACTAATTCTAAATAATGTCATAACATTTATTGAGGACATTACAAGATATTTAGCACAGTCTACCTAGTACATGAAATGAAGGCTTCATGGAAATGAGTAGGTGTTCAATGTTTTTGGAACAAGGAACAAATGCATATTAACTTTGAGAAGTTCACAGTACAAGTGGGAGTACTTGGCACATCAGCTAGAAACTCCCGTGTAAGTGCCATTGTGTCCTCTTTTCTCATTTATTTTTCTTGTCCTCCAATTTAAGAGAAATACTCTTTGTATGTGCAATAATAGTGTAGTACCATTAATCATAGAGAGAAACTTGATCATAGAGTATGGTTCATGCGGAAATGATACTGTACAGTTAATTGATGTAAATAAATTGTTAATACATACCCAAGCATAAACATCTCTGATGATGTTGCTTCTTGCATCTTCTAGTTCTTAACAATGATATCCGAAGAGATCTTAATAAGAAACCGTAGTTTAAAGCATTCATAGTTTTGTTTCATCTGGTTGGGCTAATTCATTGGGCAGTCAGTAGCGGTGCCTTCATATCTCAGCTAGACTGCATACAATGTCTGTTGTTGTTTTTCCTCTCTTTTTTCTCTCCTTGTTTCTTCCTTACTGTTTTAAGTAATGAAAAATTAATGATGTTTTGAAACATGGCAATAACCGTCATTGTTTGCATGAAGATTAATACATCAATTGTCCGTAATAAATTTGTTGGACAGTAATACTGTCCAATAAAGCAAGCCCCATGATTACATTGAGGTATCTTAGCAAACTTAAAAATTTTAGACAAAAATATTTAAACATTTCTTAGAAAAAAAAATATCATAGATTACTTCTTAAACTTGGCAGTGACAATTATCAAATAATTTGGGGCAGAAAATTATAGTTTCACTTGTGTTCTTACAAAATTTTGATGAAAAGGCCAGCTCTTGGGATGTGATTGTAAATTATATTAAAATGCATTAGTGATTGATTTTAATTTTTTTATAAAATTCTTTACACAAAACAATCATACATAGTAGTGTTAAAATAATAAGTTTTATAAATATTAGATTATTGTACATTTGAGAATTATAATTGCTGAGAAATTATTAATTGGGGCATAATCAGCCAATTCATGCCAACTACTGAGAGGTCTCCCAGTAAAGTATCAATATTCTAACCTAATTGTACATTTTTAGTGTGAAAATTTTACAGACTTATTAATGGCTATCATTCAAATTTACCCCTTAGAAAACACTAAACAAAAATTAGCAGATATAAATAAAATGCGATATACCATGAAAACACAACTGACTTTTGAGTTTTCTGTTATCAATCCTTGTACAAATATTTACAAAATTTCCTGTTTTTATATTCTTGCAACATATCTAAAATGTGTTTGAGAAAATTAATAATTGAATTTACGAGAAATTCAGCAAGAAAATTTTCAATCAATAAAGGAAAAAAAGAAGATAAAAAAGGGTATGGGAACAGGAAGTAGTGACAATGACACAATGTATTGGCAATGAATGTTATAAGAACCATATTGCAGTATGTCTCAGCATTTCTTGCTTTTCAGTGAATTATTGTGAAGTTCCTTGCGCCATTCTTAAAAAAAGATTGTTGAGCATAACAGACAGAGAAGCAAAATACATTACTGATATATACATTATGATAATATACATTGAAATATGAATGTTATTAAAAAACTAGATGTACATATTAACATCATTTTCAGATTCAGAGCACCATATAATACTCCCAGCAAATTGAAAAAACATTGTTGTCAAGTGAAATCCGAGCAAATATTTTTCTTTAAGCAATGTCACTAAAAAAATTTTGTCTTTCTATCATTATATTTACAAAAAATTATATGAAGAATGATTTGAAATACATATTTTTAAAACTTAAAATTCTGTTTATAAAAATTAAAAAAAGATATCCTGGAATGAAGAATAACCCAAACAATTCAAACAAAATATTTTTCTTTCTTTTATGATGTTCTAAAACTGTGACTGAGAAAACAGACTTTATACCTTGGACTTATAAAAATATATTTTTCAAATGAACAGAAACAGAATAAGTTATCCATTTCTTCAACACTAATATAATGATAAAATTATAGGAAAATGCATATATTTTACTCATTAGTATGCCTAGTTACTCTTATAAGCTGCCTTACAAATGTATTCAACCACAAAAATCTCTCAATCAAATTTTCAAAACTGTTAAATAACAATATAGATAGAAAAATATTATTTTCACACCAGTTCTTACAGACAAAATCAAAAAAGATAACGCCCTAAAAACATGGCACATGTTAAATGGATAGCCAATAATATACATATTGCAAAGTAAAAAACAATTTTATTTTCACTTTAAAGTGTGAAATAAGTTGTTTCTATTTTTAAATATTGGTTTAAGTTATTATTGAAGCCAGCAAAGGTCTCATTTAGGTCATCTTATTAATCCACTAGTAAAAATAAAATATAATGAATTTAGGTCACAAAATGAGAACAGTTGCAAATATTGAATATTACTCAAGAGTCAATACTAACTTCTTGACAAAAAAATGTAATGAACACTGGTAATAAGTGCAAATTCCTTACTTGTCCCTCAGTAAAATACAAAATATAAATTCTGTTATGGCAAATGTAGTCAGTAATCATAGAAATGTTAATATCGCCCAATCTCATGGCTGTTTTCACCCTAGTTGAATTAACACTAAGAAAGTAATGTACAACCATGAGCTAAGGGTTAAATATGATGTAAATGAATACACTGAACAGAATAATGTAGGTGACTAACTAACCATTGATTTCTTTTTAATCTCAAACAGTCTACAAACTCTCATACAAATTTAGAATGAGTTTTCAGTCCTGGTAAGTATAAAATAAAAAATATGAATTTCATCAGCACAAGCAAAATTGATTTGCTTTCTCCAAAATTTCTTTAAAAATATTACAAGAAATACATTTCATGATTTAATAATTTCTTTAAGTTAGATGTCAAAGCATTCTTGAAGTGAGTAATGAACAGTGACTGACTCAATTCTTAAAGAAATTTAAAAAATAATGTAATGAAGATTGATAAATCATCATTTTCATCACAATGACTTGCATCTTTGCTGTGAATAGCAATACATATCTCTAAGCCTCTTTTGAGGTCTTTTCTTTTATGTTTTTTCTTCAATTTCCTTCTGTAAATACAAAAATATTATGACAGTGAATATTTTTTTCTTATTTTGAACTTTTAGTAAAAATTCATAAATGACAATATATATTTTTGCAGTACTGAGATAATAAGATATCTATTGGAAATCATATGCATTAAGGTAATTCATAATTAGAGTTCCTTTAATGAACTAGCAATTATTGCATTTTTATTGCTGATACACTTTGTCCAGGAATTAAGATGTTGACACAAAAATTATTTTTTCACATATACATATAGAATAATGTACTATAAGACTAGAACTGTTTCAGTAGCGTGTATAAAAAAATATATAATAGTAAGTACTAAAAGTATTCATGCATTTGGAAATAATTATTGTACAAAGGTCAATTCTTGCTCTATGATATGTTGTTACAATGTATGATATACTCTTACAATTCCTTTTGCTCTAATACGTATATCCATTGTTATATAAAGAGAAATCTAATGTTTTCCTGAAGCTGCAGTAAAATTAGTAATAGTAGAAAACAGATTTTTACAAGTATATTATTCATAGAGCTTGAATGTAACTTCTGGTATAACAAATTTGAAGATAATACATACTTGAAAATTTTTAATGAGAAAATTATTATACTCAATATATTGTATGACCTAACTTAAATTTTCAAAATTTATTTAAGTATTGTAGAGTTACTAAGTAGAATATAAATTATTTTCTATTTGTAGGATAAACTAAAATAAAACAAAATCACATTGTAGTACACCAAAGAAATAAAGCCATTTAGAATTCTTTGGGATACTTGACTCATAAAAGTAAATTATTTCCAGTTTTTTTGCTCTTAATTAAGATGATTTCATTATATTTTAAATAATGCTTTAATTCATGTTTGTGTCACTACTAGGGGATTTATTGTTAGAACAATATATTCTTGTCATTCTTAGTATTATCAAAAGAACTTTTAGTACAATAAGTAAGGAGTTTTGCAAACATTTGCATTAATGGCTTGTCTTTTAACAATCTTGAATTACTCTTGTAATATAAGATAAAATCTTTGGATTATCTCCTTCGTATTATTCTTTTATATATTCTCTTAGAATTCACTGAAGTTGCATTGAGATTCATTTGGGAATGTATATAATATTATGAGTTTCTTCATGTTTGTGAAAGTGTTAAAGCAACATTCCAAATACATGGAATTTGCTGTGCCTCAAGTTTTCCATTGAAAAAGGCCAAAATATTTGTCATTTGCTCATTGAAGCAACCTCTAATTTTGCAGATAGCTTTCAGTTACTGTTCATGGTATGGACAGAGAACAAGGTATAAAATGACATCTCTAATGTGATTGTAAGGCATGCAAAATAGCCAAATGAAATTGACAATTTGATTGATATTCCCACCAAGTACTAAGAAAATTATGATTTATAAAGTATGTATTATTCTATCATATTAAAAAATATAATATACATATTCTGTCATTAAAACTTCACACTTCAAAAATATTTTTTCCACTGTTGACAAGAAAAAATGATATAGAGGGTGAATGTACCTGTTCGATTTTTTAATATAATAAGAATGGTAGAGTTTCTACGAGAGTATCAAGATACAAATAATCCATTTCAAATGTTATGAATGTATGTGTACTCCCTCTTCAACAAGTTAGGTATTGTATGTTCTTTTACACATCCCACCTGTCTACTTAATTCATATTTTGAAAAAATTTCACAATATTTGTGTAAAACCTGATATAATTTCCCTTGAATTACATTACATTGTGATGAGAAGTAAAGAACTGCATTGGAGATCAAGAAATGAAATATTTCCTTTACTTTCATGTATATTGTACCATTATAAGTAAATATCTAGAGTAATGCCTTTGTTTGAATGCTTTCAGTTTATTGTGTTTACCGCAAAACTTTTCAAATTCCTTGACATGATTTTAGACCTTTCATTAAAAGTAATCAAACAATTTTTCATTATTTTAAAGCAATGAGAGCATACTGAAATAGTTTTAAAAATTCTAATAAATGAACTTAAAACATTTTGAAATTAAGTCTGTATTCAGGAATAATAAGCATAGCACTAAAACATGATGTTTCATGTCTTCATAAGTTTTCTCCACCCTTCTCTTCAGCCGAATCCACCAGAGAATGTTCCCAGGAACTTGGATTCTCAACTCTCCACAGTGTAACTTTGAGCTTTCTATTGCATTATAAGCTTGATGTAACATCATATTTACTGGAAGTGGAAAATTGAAAATCCAGAAAGAAAGGTGCTTGAATACTTAAAAAAAGTATATATCAGGGTATTCTTTCATTATTAACAGGCAATCAAAGATTAAAACAATTTAAAATACATTGAAAAACAAATCTTTAATCATTACGTTGAATTGACAAATTAATTCTTCTTGAAACAATATTTTGTGAAATCATCCTTTCATATCTTCAGGTTTTACAATGAGTTAAAATAGTTCAACTATGAAAGAAAGAAATATAGTAATACCATTACATTAGTATTGAGAATACTCAAACAACTGTATAAAATGTGATCCAAAGTAAAACAAAGCAAACTTTAAAAATATTTATTAAATATGATTATTTTTATGTAACCACTAATTACAAAATTGGCATGAGGCATAAGACCAAGAAACTCACTTGATAAATAATAAAAAATCAGCATAGGAATTATATATAAAGCAATCAGAGTCAATATCAACATATTCAAAAAATAAATCATAGTGATAAAGGAGAAACACTTTAAAGTCTCCCTTTTGGTAGGCACTTCATTGAGTACTTCAGTATCAGAAAAACAATGGCTGATGGTGAAGTACTACAGTACAGTACTACAGATATCCCAATATACAACTTGAATAATATAAAGACAATCATTCAAGAGAACTTTTTTTTTTTTTTTGGTTTGGTTATGAGAATAGAATATGAACAAGCTTGATGGGTATTTGTTTATTACTAATGTTAATATTATAAGTTTTTATACATGCCTACATGATAACCAGAGTGGACTAATGCATAAGCTGAAGTAAATAGATAAAAAGTTTCCCTAAGTACATGCCTAGGGTCAGTACTAGGGGCAGAACATTTTTGTTTAAACAATTCATTAGATAATGAATTAGTTACTTCATTAGTAATAAAAGGTGTGAATACTGAAATTTAAAGTTTTAAAAATTATGGTTTCTGTTTATATTATTTCAGATTATGTATGTTCAATATTTTAATATTATTTGGGGGTCTCATTGTCTGGTCCTGCTTAGGACTACTTATGCTCTTAATCCAGCCCTGACCACAACTTTAGAAATTTCATTTTAAAATGTTTGAAAAAATGAGCATATATACATGTCTTTTGTGGCTATGTCAACATGCTCTCATTCCCAAAATTTATTACTGTTACTACTCCTTCAAAATACATCACAACTTAACTTATATCTGAATTTGAAAAACTCTAAGAATTACCTAGTTAACAAATATTTAATATTTGAATTATGATATTTTTAGCAATGTTTAGAAATATATTCAATTCAACCCTTCATTTAACTTCAATTTTATTATTTTCCTATTAGGTATCACAGTTTTAAATCTTTCAGATTATTCTCTATTTTTCACTAAAATAGAATTATCCACCTTTCAGACAAACAATTTTTGTTTTGATTAGTTTTTGCTGTAGTTGCCAGTGCAGGACTGGATTCATAATTTGGGGGACCTTGAAATTGATCAAACTAGGGAGCTCTCTAATAAATTTGAAATATTGAACATAACATCACAACATACAAGAAAATAATATTTTAATATTATAATAACAAATAAAAGAATATTAAGTAATATCAAAGGAATTTAAATAATAGTAGTAGTAAGGCAAGAAAGTAATTTAATCAAAATATGTCCACAAGCAATTTTAAATAATTTTCATCTACATTCTTGTAAGGCAAAAAGTGTATTAGGTCATCTAAACGTGTTCAGCATCAGATTCAGCAATGCATCAGAATCTATGCTCAATAATGAAATATTTAACATCTCCTGAAGAGTGCTAACCTTTAAGGGAATTTTTATTCTTGTTAATTGAGAAAATGGATGTTTTATAAGTAATCATGAGAGTTAGAAAAATACGCATTGCAATTTCCTCATTTGGAAACACAAACTAAATAAATTCTATTTTTTACAGTGGTGTAACACTCAAAGTGGATTTTGGATTTTTCATATTTAGAAAAAATATGTTTTTGGTCAAAATCTAAGCTGATGGTCTGTTGGCCCAAGAAACAACTGCTCAAGAAATCAAGTTGTAGGATTTGTAATAATGTAAATTTTACAATCAAAGGCTGATAACTGTCTTTTTTAACGAAGCATACTTTGATAAATAACTGGCTTTCCATGTTTTACCATAATTTTTAATCTTTTAAACAAAGCAACTAAAAAAAGGCACTCTAAAATTCTCACAAATAAAATTTCAAATTAAATAAACTTTAAAAATCATTAAAAGTACACAAATAGATTTACAGATGCAAGATTATCAGACATAAAATAATAAAAAATTGATTTAATAGGAATTATACACATGACAATGCAACTGAGAAAACAAGAAGATAAAGAACAAATGGTAAAAGTAATGGTAATACAAATAAATTAAAACACTCTCCCTCAGAATCTGTCTCGTTGACCATTCACATCAGACCAATATTTCTAAGCAGTATTTTGTACACTAGAAATACAAAAACACATCCACTGACCACTGACAGCTGGCCATTGTTAAAATAAAAATTGGTTGACAAATGAGAGAACTAATATCTCTTGGCTTGAAGGTGAATTTGAGTTCATTTTCATAGGAACACGTCAAGAATTATATCATCATAAACCTTAACAAAATAAGATTCATTACAAGAAGAAAGCAAAAAAAGTCAGTTACCTTTGTCATTCCTTTTATCAAAACTTCCATATTAACTATCTTCAAAAGGAGGTGATTATACAATTTGTCATGTATTTATTTTCTTTTATTTTAATATTTGTTCAGTTACCCCTTTTGCATATGTACTTTGATTTAAAAGACTTTTCCTTTGCTTTAAAGGGTATAATCTCCTGGAGACACCATGACAATTTAATAATGTTCTGTCTATGAGTTCTGAAGATATAGTATTAAATATGAAGTGTTGCAACATGTGCAAAGAGTGCACAAACTATACACAGGAATATTAAACAATAAATTACTCTGAATGACTCAATTTGTCACCTTGCGAATTGCAGAGGAATATTTGAACTTTAGGTGTAATTTATAAGAGGCTCCTAATAACATTTTCAAAATTTTCTCAAAAACAGCTTCAAATTTTTCTTTAAATTTGTTACCAAGTAGACAACAAAGCATTCATGAAACAAAAAATCTGGTTTTCATTAAAATCACTGCTAATAAAATGAGGACAAGAAACAAAAATATGTGGTTACATCAACCTGGAAAAAATTTGCAGATGAGGACAAAACCCATGGAGGATTGAAGACCCATGGAACCCAAAGGAAGAAAGTTAAAATTATATTTGGATCTTATCCCTTATTGTACCAAACATAAATGAATTGTCTTACATCCACAAGAACATTACAAACGCCAACATGGACCAGCAAGCGAAATGGCATTTTTTTTATGACATCAAACTTTTGGGGCAAGTTGATCTTTCACTATGCATGACCAATTTCAGGGCAAGGCTCTGACCTTTGAGATTAGCATAAAACATCCTTGGATCTGCCTAATACATTTTATACCAAAATATATTTTTTCATTATTTAAAGCTGGAGTTGTGCTATGGACTATAATTTTGCATCTACACGTTTTCTACGTGTAATCTTCAGTAGACTGCATAGATAATGTAATCTATCACATAATCCAGGTTAATAAAGGTTATAATGTGTAGTAATAGTAGTAGCACTTGAGTGTGAGTAATAGTAGTGAAACTTTATTACCGAATCTGCAAGTCAAATGAAGTACATAAACATATTACAGATTATTCATCAACCATATTTGCAGACCTCTTAAGTCTTAAAAAAGGAAGGCAAAGCATCTAATAATTATTATAATGCAAAATGTAAAAAGGAAATGTAAAGATGAGAAGATGAAAAGATAGATCAAAAGAAGATGAAAATTAACCTTTGTGAATGATAAGTAAAATAAATTTTTACAAAAATAATCAATAAGGACTGTTATATAATATGGAACTTGACACAGAGCATTACTTGACTACGTACTTATGCTATTTAAAAAAATACTGATAGATAGGCCTTGAGCAGAAGTTCAGAAAAACCAAGACTCCATAAGTACACGCAGGGCTTGATTTCAGAAGGAATGGACCAGAACGGCACTCCCGTACCTTTTCGCAAATGGAATGGTACAGAAAAAAGCATTGGGCCAACAGATACTTTATTACTTTGATTTTTAGATGAACACACTGAAATGATTACAAAACATATGTATAAACACATTTACATTCTGAAAAGCTTTAAAAATTCTTTGAAGGATAAATGTAATTTTGCGTTCTTCTTATTATGTCAATATATGAGTAATTGATAAAAGGAAACTTCTAATATGTTTGTCAGTTAATTTCTGACCTGCGAAATAAGTACAGAAATTTGGAATTGTGGAAACTTTTATAAAATGCTCACTGTTATTTTCTCAGTACATAATGTATTATACTGGAATTTAGTTAGAATAAATAAAATCAACAAACACAAATAGAACGTATGATTCATTGACCTCTATCATGTCACAATATATACAAAATAAAATTAGTAAGTTGTTGAAAAAGATAATCACTATATGAAGTTATGATTATTGACAAAATTCATTAATTTAAATTATATTTATTATAAAGGTTATTTATAATTATTAAACAATAAATTAATAAACAAAAACAATACATTTATATAAATTTTATCAATTTGTCACATGTTCAAGTACTTAAAATTTTAGAAATCAAGAACCGAGTACATGTATTATTAAATTAACAATAATATACCCTACTTAAAAATTTTTGGATAAATTTTTTCCTGATACACTAGAGATTTTTGTTTTTTGTTCAATTCTACTACATAAATATTTTTCAAATATCTCTTTTTACATAAGAATTGCGTAAACCCCTAATGTAAGATTCACAGAGAACCGGCCACAAAAGATTACCTTTGATTACCGTTGACGAGTCTTATCCCTTATCCAACGTCGCGTGATCGGTGAACGAAAGGGAAGAACGAGTGGCGTGAAGGAGGGTATCCTGTTTACGTAGTTCGAATGATAATTGGAAATTACGCGTTGCACAGGCGTAACGGATAAGACACATGGAACTTAGGGCTACCGCGATGTAGACGCACATCACAGATTAAAACGCTCAATTCTCATTTGAACAACGAAATAGAATTTCCTTGTTCCGGCCACTCGTTCTTCACTTTCGTTCACTGATCTCGTGTCTTCCAATTCACGAATATCGAGGAGATAAGGGATAAGTCCCGTATTTTCTAGTAGGACACATTATCAAAACTTCCATTGTTTTATAAGAATTGAAATTGCAAACATCCATTTTAATTCAGTTTTACAAAAATGAATTTCAAGAACACATTTATGTATCCCAAGAGCAAATATATTATAAGCATTTACACAAATAAAAACATACGCGTATTTTAAGTAAGTCCATTAATACATAGAGAATACATTCTATATTTACAATTTTTAAGAAAATCCACAAACATGTACATTATGTTTATGAAGAAATAAAATCCATTTCAATTTATATAACTTCAATTTATGTAAGTCATAAGCGGCGAAGGTGAGGAAATACTACTCAGGACTCCATGGAGGCAAAATATGGGCCTGATATCTTGTAACATTGGTGTGGCAGGTTAAGAACAAATCCCTCAGTGCCCAAATGTAATGAAATCTCCCTAATTTCATTGATCGTTCTCAAATGTTGAAGTGACTCTTCAAATATCGCGCCTAGTCTTGCTAACTCATTGGTCTCCCGCCAAGTGTTCCGTCCCTCCCTTTGAGTACAACAGCCGTTGAACGTAAGGTTACGGCTTGGCACTGACAGTGGTAGTGGTACAGCTGGTTCAGTGCGTAAGTATTGCTGTCGTAAATGGCGCACAGCTCAAGCGCAGAAATGTCCGTTTCTCCCGAGTGCAGTGTTTCTGAAGATAACGAGGTAATTACTATGGTAGATGTGCTGAAAGAGGAAGAGGAATTAGAGGACTGTACTAAGGCGCTGTTGGGTGCTTCTGATGATAAAAATTGCACTTACTCGAAGGTATGTGAATGTTCCTTGCTTTCATTGATTTAAAATATTTTATATAAAATAATTTCGTGAATAGTTATATTATTTCTTATTTTAAAGTAAAAATTAGTCATTTCGTTAGTGAAGAAAATGTGCGCTGTAAGTTTAAACACACTTTCCCTATCATTTTAGTGCTAGAAAATTTGATTTGTTTTTCTAGGGATATGTTAAACGGCAAGCATTATATGCATGTGTCACATGCATTCCTCAGGACAAAGAAAATTTGCAACCTGGTGGTGTGTGTTTGGCATGCAGTTACCATTGCCATGAAGGTCATGAGCTTATAGAACTGTACACAAAAAGGTAAAATAAATGTAATGACAGTTTAGATTTCATATATAATAAGGGACTTTATACAAATAAGTTTGGGCAGTTTTGAGTTTCCAAAAAAATTCTTGTTAATCTGTTGTTGTTTTTTCTTTCTTTTTTTTTTTTTTTCCCCCAGAAACTTTCGTTGTGATTGTGGCAATAGCAAGTTTCCTGGTCATAAATGCATCTTGGAACCAGTGAGTATTAGGTTTCTCATGAACAAACATTCACTTTATTTAGTGATAGAAATTTTGTTGAAAAAAAAAATCGGATATTTTGTATTCATTGCATTTACTCCTATTGATTTTCTATATTACTGTCTTGCAAATTTTCTGTAGAGTTGATGTTTTTTGATTTTAACAAGTGCAACTGGAAAAGTTAACATGGAACATTACATTGTAATTCTACATACGCACTCAAAAGCATAGTGGATATTGATGTTTAGATGTGCATGCTTACATGATGTGATAATGAATTTATATTGAATGAAGATATTGAAGATATTAAATGTCTATTCACACATGTTGTTTGCACTCGTGTAGTATGGCCTTATGCGTGAGTGGGTGTGTGAAATATGTGAGAGTGTTCTGATAATATATTTTGCAAATGTGCAACCTATTTATATTTAAATTTTTGATGCACTGCTTAAGCTATTTAATAAAATTGTTTAATTGTTAAAAGACAGTAATAATAAGAAACTTTTCAGCTAGAATTATAATGGGATAAGAAAAAAAGTTAATTGTAGTAACAGTAATTCTAAAAGTTACAGGGTCTGGTTTGTTTATTTTGAAATATAAGTGTTTTTGTATAAATGTTTTCGTTATAATGTATGTAATTGTAAAACTAATGAGTACTGAAATTATCTCCTTCAATTCTACTAATTGGAGGAGTGTTGAAAATCATTGTAACAATTTCTTATTGACTGTAGCATATGTTTTGTAAACTTTAATATTTGAATTTTAAGCTCATTAAGGTTTCAGAGGGCCAAGTTCTGGAAAGCCAAGAAAAGTTGTGTAAATTTGGGAAAAGTCGGTGAAATGTTGGGGACATTTTTAAAGAATCTTTAGTGACCAGAGAAATTTTTGAGAGGGTCGTAAACTATGAAATTACATAATAACATTGTACAAAGTTTATTTTTCATAAATATTAGTGGAATGTTATTTATGGCACATTTTGTGTTTCTTACACATTTTTCCCCCCACAAAAGCAGCAACAAGTAGAAAACAAGAGGTACTAAATGTGTTCAATTGAAATGTCCATATTTCTCACAATGTGTTGGTGCAAGAGAATGAGAAAACAGAAAAGGCCTCAGCGGACAAGTGTTAATATCAACAGTTTTGTTACATGGTGGCCACTGTGCGGAAAACCGGTAAAAATAAGGGAATTTGCAGAAGAACCGTTAGAAGTCGAGGAAAATTGCGAGACTTGTATAACTTGATATTATTCCTTTAAAACATTAGTTCAGCCAAAAAGAGTTACTCAATTTTTATTTATTGAGTAATTTTTACTTTCTCGCATTTACTTCGTAAGATGAGAGTATTACAATCGTACGCCGGAAAACGGCGAATTTTCGACAGAAAAACCCGCATTACCGGGCCCTAGTAATGAAAAAGTGGATAAATCTTTTTCCGATGTGTAGTAAATTACGTCGTTTTACACGTTTAGTCCAAACAGTTTTGTGGGTCCTTGATACTAAAAAATGGTTCGACAGCAAAACGTGCCTGTGGTGTACGCTAGTCCCTAATCCTACAGACTATTTTCTCCAAACTTGATGTTCCCCGATCGATCTGAACGAACTCAGGACTTTGGGAGTTTCAAACGGATATTTTGCTTTTTAAGTTCGGCTACTTTAAATGAAGCCTTAACATGATCAAAATTTTCTCAAAAATGGATCAAGGTTTTTTATTTTTTCGTTACCGCTTACGCAGGACGGAGAATGTTATGTAATGCTGCTGGAAAAAACGGCAAATTTTCGGCAGAAAGACTGATTACATGGCCCTGCTACCGAAAAAGTGGATAAATCCAGTTGCTAAATTTATAAGGGGGCGAGATAAACCCCCCCTCCCCTCGCCGGAGCGGCACGAAGTGAAGGTTTAAACGACTTAAGTTGTACCGTATATTAGACTTTGGCCGAAACCCTTAACACGTGATGTAGTAAGAATCCGTTTTGAGGGTCCTTCATACGAAAAATCGAATGACGGCAAAACGTCTATCCGTCCGTCTGACCAACGCTAGAGGCTAAACCGTTCTGACGATTTTCCCCAAATTTGATATTCCACAATCGATCTAGCTAATGCCCGTTGAAGTTGAAACGGATATTTTAATTTTGGGGGTACTTTACATGAAGCCCCTTAGGCATTTTCAAAATTTAAAAAAATGGCTTTATCGTTATGATTAAATTGTTGTTGAGGACGTGTAAGAGTATGGTGCAGTGTTTCATTGTCGTTGATAACTCTGATTTTCCGAAAATTGCAAAAATTCAATTTTTTTTCGACATCTTCGTATACAACTTAAATTATGAAGAAAAATATTTTTTTCTCTGAATGAAATGTGTTCCTGAAAGATAGATTTCGAAATAAGGTTATGTTCAATTGAGTAAAATTTGAGTACTTTCCGCGTAATTTTGCGTGATAGTATGGACGGAAAAGTACGTGCTGTTTTAACACCACTACTTTGATTTAACTTTACCCTCTGGTAGCGTAAAGGACGCTTAGAAGGGTGCAGATCTCATTTTCGTTGTAATCACGGCTTTTTCGAAAATTGTAAATGTTCAAATTTGTTTAATTGTGTGTAAGTGTTTAATGTTTCCTGTTTAATGACATTCATTTTACATGGTCATTTTTACTTTCTCAGTCGTAAAAGTAATCGGGCGCCGGAAAACGGCGAATTTTTGTCAGAAAAACTCTTACCGGCCCTGGTAATGAAAACGTGTATATACCGTGTTGCTATTTATAGTAAATTCCTTTTTTCCGAACAAGTGGTTCACCCGGAATTCGTTTTGTGGGACTTTGATACCGAAAAATTGACGGACGTCGAAACGTCTGCCCGCTCGCTCGTAAACCGCTAAACCGATTTTCTCCAAAATAGATAATCCCCGATTGATCTGAACGAATTCGAGGCTTTTGGAGTTTCAAATGGATATTTTGTTTTTGGGGAAACATTCATGAAGCTTCCAGAACTTTTTCAATAAAAAAATGGCACAATTTTTCAATTAAACTTCGTCCTCGGGTAGCGTAAAATACGCTTAAAAGAATGGCGCAGGTCCAAAGTTGAAATTTTTTTATTGCAAAAGTGCAATGTTCTTAGCCCCATTGCTGTAACTACAATATTGAAGATGGACATTTTCCCTTATAGAAATCTGTTCTTTAAAGAAAGACCATGAAATAGTCATGTTCAGTTTTTCGTAAATGTGTAGTTTTCGTGTAATTTGTGCGTGAAATATAGGTAATTTTAATTTGGTACAAACACGCGCTTACACTTAGCACCGAGAGAGGGAGAGGCACAGACGCAGGTGTAGAGATAAGCGCATTGAGACTGGCACTCACCCAGGCACAAACAGACTGGGAGATGTTCGGCCGTGCAAGTTTCAGAAAATATTGGAGTAGGCGAAGAGATACTCTACGGTCTTGTTTATTTCGCTTGTGCCTCTTCCGCTTATGTAGTAAGCCCCCTCCCTTTTTTTTTAAACCCTTCAGTGGTCGCGCACTTGAATCGGGAGTAGTCGCGTGAGTTACAATGGGAGTCCATTTGAAAAATCTTAAAGCCAGGGCCATAAAAAATTGAATTGTAATAAACCAAATTAGTATTTTATCACGTACACAGTATTTTTATGGAGTAAATATTAATTACGCTTTTTTTTCATGAATACATCTTTTTCCGAATATTCGTTTTATGCCAATTTCCATAAAACACTCGAGCCTAACGCAATTATTTCAAGATTAAATTAAAGCTAAATTAATTATTTGTGAATTTCCTTTTTGGAAAAGTATTTTTTCCGACAAGATGCATAATCATAAACAAACTTTTTCACGTTTTGAAACCGCTCGTGCCACAACAGAAGTTTCTCGCATTATTTTGTAAATTTCCAATTTTCGAAAATTAAGAGAGTAAAGTAAATTGTGACCTGCGCCATTCTTTTAAGAGTTCTTTTTTCTGTACGTCGAAAGAAAATTTAAAAAAATTGAAGTGGTTTCTGAGTTTTTTAAAAAATGTGCATGAACTTCAAGCAAGAGGAAGGAAGGACGAAAGGACGCAGACTTGTTTTGCCGTCACTATATATCTTTGGTTAGAGGAAGTAGGTTACTATAATCAGGATGTATCATCTTTTTTCTTATAGACCGGGTCCCAAAAAGAAAAACAATGTATGATAAGCTCATAGCTAAAAGTTTTTGAGAAGTTAGCCATTGTTATGAATAACGGAAACACATATAACGGTCTCCAGGTGTTGGCGTTGCGCTGCGCAATTTTTTGTACGTGTCAAAAAAACAAACAAAAAACAATAATGCTATTCGGGAATATGTCTAATCCTTATTGAATATTGTTTGTTAGATAGCCAAAGTGTCGAGGAGTTGTATGCCATACCGATATGGCGTCTCTAACTGTCCGCCATATTAAATTCTAAAATGTCTTTTTTAATGCCCTCTTGGAGTGAGTTTAAAACTAATTTTTGCCCAACGATAGGAAATTGCATTTCCTTGTGGATCACAACCATGCCATGTCGTTTATGTGACTATTGTTATGGGTTAATGTGACTCTTGTCTGCTCTTATTGCAATTTTTTTCTAATTATTGTTATCTGATGCTAGAAGGACCATGCGACCACGTATCTACCGCCCGAGTAAGTGGCAACATCGCTCCACCCCTACCCCAGCTGTCAAGTTGGCAGAAATATTATATTGACAATAAGTAGCCGCCATACCGATTCAAAGATGTTCACTATTCAAGTTGTCACTAGACCATGTATCAAAGGTACATGTATGGCGTTTTTTTGCAATGCATAAGACACCATTATATCGGGGCGCCTACTACCTATTTTTTCCTCGCAATTTTCATAAAATCATAGATAATCGCTGGAAAATAATTGTATCTTAACGTTGATAAATTAGTGGTGCTACAGAATGGCACAGACTTTCCCGTATTGGTTTTCTGTTTCCTTTGGTCTCGGCTATCTCTGCGAACTTGCCACACGAACCGGTTAGCTATTCGAACTTGCCACATATTCTTGCCTGCTGCCATCTATCGCCGCCCAAAGTACATTTTGACATTTTCTTAATTTTTTGTTTCCTAATTGTAGAGTGGAAATATGTTAAGATTATTAAAGAACTAAAACCTCGTCCTAAATGTCAATTTTATTTGAAAAATTTGGAACTTTTTAGAAAACTGGCGTTTAAGCGCTACTGTAAATTCGAAATTTGAAGCTTTTTCACAGAACTTTTGAATTTTCGAAAAACTTTTATTGGACGTCATTTGAAGCACTTTAACTCACAAATACAGTCGTGTTTATAAATTACTGGACATGTGAATATTAACGGCGTGAGAGATCTTTCAAAAAATTACTTTCGTGTAATTTGTGAAAAAACCAAAATACCCTAAAATGATCTTTACGTCGCATTAAAGAATACATCCGTTCGAAAAGTTTTAAGGAAAAAGTTTGGAGATGTTTTTGAGAAAACATCGTTACGCTAAATTGCACTAAAAAAACTCATTTTCGAAGTATTCAACATGGCCTTACTTTACGATCTGTTTTGGATGAACACATTTCATGAAGGAAAAAAGTAGATCTTTCCGCTTGTAGGAAGAGGCCGTAAAGTTTTAATCTTTAAAATTTTCGAAAAACCAGGCATTTTAACGAATATGAATCCTGCGTCATTCTCTTAAGCGTTCTGTACGCAAAGAAAATTAAAATTGCTTTCGTTTGACCCAAAATTTCGCAAAAAACTAATTTTCGGAAAATTGAGCATGCTATTATTTGAAGACCGGTTTTGATGAACACATTTCATTTAGGAACAAATGTGTATCTTCATAATTGTAGAACGACGCCGAAAAAGTGGTCAATTATTGCAATTTTCATTAAACACCATTCAACTAACATGAGACCTGCACCATTCCTTTAAGCGTTCTACGTGATCTGTCGGGACAATTTAATCAAATTTGTTGATGCCATGTTTTGATAAAGTTGTTTAAACAAAATTAAAATTGCATGTATTTCACGCAAAATTATGCGAAAAGTACTCAAATTTTCGAAAAATTGTACGTGACCTTATTTCAAAACCTATCTTTAATATTTTACCTGTAGGAAGACTCCGAAAAAATATTTTGAACTTTGCAATTTTCAAAAAATTTGTGCTTTCAGCGAACACAAGACCTGCACTGTTATGTTTGGTAAATTAATGTTTGTTTCTTTTAAAAAAGCCTCTCGAAACCGACGACCGCCGTTGCAAGGGCCACGGCCCCATTTGGGCAGACTCTCTCCCGCACCCACCTAGTCGTCCCCTCCCAGCCCCTTCCTGTTCGGTTCGTGCGTGGGCCTCGCTAAGCAGGCCCGGTCGCCTCTCCCCGGGCGATCCCATAGCTTCCTCCCAGGCAACTCCCTTTCGCAGGCTGGGCTCCGACTCCTCACTGTAGACTCCTTGGCGGTGGCCTGCTTACTGGGGACTGCTTTGCAGCGCTTGCGGGCTCTAATATACCCGGGCGTCGCCTCTGACGAAGACTCGCTCTCCAACTCAGCTCAGTTGAAGCGTGATCAGCTAGCGGCGCTGTATAGAGCGCGCGCTGCCTGGTCGCTTGCGCGCAGCCATTCTCCCTGCACCATTCTCCTCTTAAACATCCTGCACACTATCCAATAACAAAATTTAATCAAAAACGTTGGAATCATTTTTTGAAAAAATTGTAAATGCCTTAGGGTCTTCGTGTAAAATACTCTCAAAATTAAAATATCGGTTTCAAATTAAAGGGGCCGTGACATCCAGATCGATTGGGGGAATATCAATTTTGGAGAAAATAGGCTGAGCGGGTTTATCCGCTTACGTGATTTACAGACGGACGTTTTGTCGTCAATCAATTTTTCGGTATCAAGGACCCACAAAACATGGATTCTGGCTGTACTACGTGTTGGAGGAGTTCTTTTCTAAATTTAGCAACTGGGTTCATCTAAGTTTTCGTTACCAGGGTCTTGTAATAAGATATTTTTCTGCCGAAAGTTCGCATTTTTTTTCGCGCAGCATTACATAGCTTTCTCTCTAGTGCGTAAGCGGTAGCGAGAGAGTAAAAACTTGTACTGCTTTAGAGGTTTCTTTCTCTCGTTCGAGACATCCAATCGGCCCTTGCACGTTGACATTAAAATCAATCGTAAAAGTTTTTTCTCCAAAATTTCCGAATCTAGTTGGTGATGGGCTAAAGTAAAATTCGTAGTGAAAATTTTTTGCCCAACCGCTGAAGGCGTTCTAAAAAGGAAAGTGGAAAATGGTCAGTATTTTCTGTCTCTCATATCTTTCTCTCACTGTTCAAGAAAAACAAGAGTGGGTCTAGCAGCGTCGCAGAAGTAAGCCCGGGCGAACGTAATTCCTGTCAATTGCCACTGGGTGGCGCCGCAGAGGCTCGAAGGGGCTGGCTATGTCGCTTTCTGATAGGGGCGCTTTTCGAAAGATAAACAAACGGAGCAGTGGCCGATCCCGAAGTAGGTCTGGGTGGATGGGGTTCTCCTACACAAAGAATGTCGCAACTGCGCGTAGCGAATTGGAAGGAGGGGGAGGGCCGCGTTGAAGAAAGTCGAAGCCGTTTCTTACTCTTGGCATAGGTCTTAACAACACACTAAAAATTTAGGACAAGCCCTTTCTGCCACGTTGGATGTGTAAATTGACTAGGCTAGAGATCATTTCCCAATTTGTTTCCTTTCAGCCCTAGGTCTGTGTGAGGTTGGTCATACTTGCCCATTTCCAGTAGTCAAGTCTGCCAAAAATAACTTTATTGCTTTATTTTTCTGCAGGCAAAATAAACACTTGTTTGGGACCTCTAATCATGAAGGGCCTTGCGCCCTGGAAAAAGTTGTAAAATTTATGTATCAGCAAAATAATTGTTAATAAAATAGTCTTCTATTGTAAAAAGTAGTAGTTAGTAACTGGTGATATTTGTTGTTGGGGGGACCGAAGTGTGTGCATATGGATCGTGCAATACCTGAATTTGTCATGCTTGTAAATATCAGTCATGTCATTCATTGATTGTAAATGTGTAATGATGTTAAAACTGGATCAAACTGTTTGCATCATATAGTGAAGTATGGCTTCTACATTATCACCCTTTTGCAATGGAGGTGATGCATTGGAAGGTTTTGATATATTAGACGTACTCAAATTTCACTTTGGGTTTGTTGGCTATGAGGTCATTCTTGAGACAGTCTTTTCTATCATCACCTTTGATCCCTTTGCTTCAAAATAGTGTTCCTGAAACTGGATAATTGTTCAGTACAAAGACCAGTACTATTGTGATTATTCAAACTTTCTTCCGCCTCTCCATTAAATTCGTTGCATCAGAGACCATAATCAGAAGAGTCTAGAAAATAAGAATTTTATTTAGAAATATTTTTTGTGGAAGGGTATTTTCACAAAATGCAGTGCCTTCAAAGGTTTATACTTATCATTAAGTTCGTGAATTTTGTCCGTCAGAAGTAAAATTGTGTGTTGATACAAGTAATTATTTATTTTCAGAATAAAGCAAGAATCAATGATCAAAATAGCTATAATCAAAATTTTGGGGGTGTATATTGTTTGTGCAAGAGGCCGTATCCTGATCCAGAGGATGATTCTGGTGATATAATGATCCAGTGCATCGTTTGTGAAGACTGGTATCATGAAAGGGTAAGTAGGGAGAATGCATTTTGATTTTGATTTATTTATTTTCATTATTATTATTATTTATTATTATTATTTACTGAAGTCTACTTTTATTCTATATTGTATACAGTGGGTAATTGGTTAACACTAAAATGGGATTCTGAATCTGCCTATTCCTCCCATGGATGTTGTTTTGACACTTTGGCATTTTCAGCTTTTTCATTCTTGTCATGATTAACATATCCTATAATCTAACATAAAATGATTTTCCTTTACTTATTACTTTCTTCAGCTTCTTGATAATTTCTAATATTTATAAACTTTCATATTTTGAATGAAACATTTAATTTCTCAAGGGTTAAAAAATGCAAAGCACAAATACACTTGATATTACACATATATTCATGAAAGCATTGTCCTAATCTATCAGCTGAAAAATTCTCATGTGCATTTTCTGAAATATTCTCTAGATAGTATCTATTTGTGTGGAGTAGTCTTCACAATCAACTGACTCTGATCAATGATTATTGTTAATGATGATGTCTTGAAATGAAATTTAAAACTGCCTTTTGCTTAATAGATCGATCTTTATTGCTAGATGTTCTTACATTGAAATGCACTTCACGACTGAGCTCAATCTGAACTCGGAACAGAAGACACTCGCCACAGATGGCGCTGTCGGATCAGTTTTACAGTATTACCAACAGAAATATCAAAATGCTCTATGATTACTAACAAATATACCCTGTCATCATTGTATTCAGATCCTTCCAAAATCATTTATAATATTTTCCTAGGGACAAAGAACCTCAGCAAAACTGTGACATTCATGATATCTATTTTAGAACCATAATTTACAAAATTCAATTTTATACACAAATTTATTTTATGTAAAAACCTAATAATACAAATTGTATTTACGCAATAAATGCAGTTTATCACGGGTAGGATGAGCTAACTCGTCCTCGAAATCGATTCAATTTATAAATGAAAATTATATATAAATGAAATGAATGAAATAAATGAAAATGATTACCTGTGGGTGGAATAGGTAAAATGTTAAATAAAAATGAAAGTTGTATAAATCTTTTAAAAATGCTAATGCGGAATGAAGCATCCAAAAATTATGAAGTGTTGTAAAATATTATGATTCTTAAGACCAAAACTAAAATGATAAAGCAAAATTATATACTCAATCAATTTGTGTATATTATAAAGCATAGTCTGTCCAAAGACAATATTCCCTACATGAATTGATCATTAATTTATTATTGACATTCCATATAATGAAATGTATTTGTTCAGTCTGGAGATCACCATTTTTCAATAGAACGTATTCAGATGATACATTCATATAATGTCTCAACATCATGTCTCACCATGTCTCAACATGTTGATCAGTAATATTTTTTTCCTATTTGCATGCTACATATTATTTTTTAAGCATCTTCGTATAACTACAATATTGAAGAAAGGATTTCATTCAGAATATAATCTTTCTTCAAAATTAAATCTTTAAATAATGTCGTGTAAAATTAGTGTCAGAGTTTAGTTTGGAGTCAACATCACCACTGTTTCTACAGCGACTAATCAGCAGGTCCTATGGTTCAAGTCTGAATGGTGGCTGATTTTGACACTTAACTGTATTGATAGGTTGAATTCAACTGGTGTCTGGAGAAGAATTGAAGCTGCTGGCTGCTGTGATAGATAATTTTCCAATTTTTGTGTGATTTGTTTCAGCATCTGGGCAGAACAACTCCTTTGCAGCTTGAGAATGGAGAGTTGATATGTCAGCTGTGTATGAAGAAAAATGCATTTCTTTCTGTGTATGCCCTTCACACTGAGATGAAACCTGCAGGTTAGTATGTTTCAACTTCTGATCCACTTACATTATGTGATAGACTTTCAATATTTTACAGTTTTGATATATTGTTGCACATATACTCATGTTAATTTGAGTGCTTTTGCATCGCTCAAGTTGTGACTTGATTTTTGTATGAATATATTTTTAATGTTGCATGGCATCATTTAATATTGGACTTTTTACCAAGATTTTAAGGAAAGATTCTTGTTACAAAAGTTCCATCTTTCATTATATTTTTAGTTTTTGTAGCTTTTGGTAATTTTACCCCTGGTATCAATAACATGATTAATCTACATTAATAAACTGATGCATCTGTAGAGCATATACATTTACAGAGTCTTAGTTCAATTCGCAACCCATGTCTGAGAGCACTTGTTTTTCTTTTGGCAATTTGGCAACCACATGATTTTGCCATCAAGAGACGACTGTCGGGTCAAAAGCTGCAGCAACTTTACTGTTTCTGTGGTTTTCCCATTCAAGAGCTTAGGCGGGCAGGTACACAGCTCACAGAAAGGAAGCTACTCATTCTGCACAAAGTGGGTAGGGTGGGGGAGGGGTCTCTCATATAATGAGAGACTTGTATTAGTTTTTATAGTCCTCTCCTGGCACTTGTTCTGACATATGCCATTTCACTGTTAGCTTGACACACAAGTATGCTGATGTTTTCTTTTCTATCAATTTTTAAGAGGTTTTAGATGAACTGAAAGATCACTATGATTCTTTGCTCTAATAATTTGATGTGAGTGACAATATCTGTATATGTTTAAAAAAATAGTACCAAATTTTCAAAAGCAACTATAAAAATCATGTACCACATTATGTTTACAAATGAAATTGATTTATTTTACTGATGTTATGTTCCTTTGATATCCATATAATATTGTTTTTCAGTAAAATGTTTTAGTTTCAAGCATTCCATTAAATAAAATTATTCTGATAATAAATTATATTTATTTGTATTAACAGGACTGTAAACTGTGTTCAATGAATAGCACAGCAAGAAGTTCATTAATAATTGGGTTTTCTCATAATTATATACATATTAGTTGACTTTGTCGTACACTGTATGTATAATTAGACGGATTTCATTTTTTTGGCCTGCTTGGTTTTTTTTTTACATTAAATACCTATTTACATGAATTGTATACATCTATAAGTATTATACATTTTTCTATGCTTTTAGGTCATTTTTAAGAGCATTTTATTGATCATTTTTGGTGATGTTTTAGGTCATCTAATTCCGTTACTCAGTACCCAAATTAAAATTTGGTTTCAACTTGTATACTGACTTTTATGTAATCATACTGGCCTATATAAATTGTTGTGAAGAAAACTTTAGGATAAAAGGAAGATAATCAAACCATTTGCTGTTACAGATCAAGGCTGCATATTAAAGGATATGAAATCTTCCAGTGAAAATGAATCTCCTCAGGCTACTGCCTTTCCTCAAGATTGGCGCAAAAACTTATGCAAATGCGAGAGATGTATGGTAAGTGTAGTTTATCTTATCTGAAGATTTGTAGTATATAAATGGTTTACTTATTATTGGAGTGTGGATTTATATGCAATGAATCTTTGTAGAAGTGACAATTTTTTACCTAACAGGATATAAGAACTTTGAATGATTATATTATTATTTTACAGCAGTGTTTTAAATATTGAAATATGTTTTTAAAAATTTCATTGATTAAAAATAAGCTTTTACTTTTCTTGTGCCTTGGTATTGTAATGCTGTAAGTCGTTTTTCTGTTGTTTTTATTTTATGGACATTTGTGAACCTGAAGATGGGGCTGCATCAGATCATGAAAAGGTTCACGATTTTAAAAAGGTCTCGGTTACAAAGTTTTGATGTCATTAACTAATTGTGGAAACCACAAATGTGTGTCTGTGTGTAAGTGTATGTATGTGTATATGTATATTGGCAAAAAGTAGTGTTAGCTAACTGCTAAACTGTCAAGTACATTTTGGTTACATCTTCTGGTGTAGATATTTTTGAATATAATTAGTACACCCACTTCTCCCTGCAGCACATGCAGTCGATATCTGATGACCGAGTTGTTCTCCCCTCGATAACGCATCTTACAAATTTCTCAGAACACAATCTATCTCAGTACCTCTTGGTTGTAGTTTTCAGATATCGTTGCTTCATGTTCATGACAATAGGCTTTATGCTGAAGTGGTCAGAATTATCTCAACCAAATCGGGCGCCACACAGCATACCGCAGACTAGATAGTGTTGTGCAGATAAAAGCTTTCTAACGTACATCTTTTTTTTTTGTAGATAAACATTGAAGTTTGTTAAAGTTTTAAAATTTCGACGTCAGAAAATATGTTTAGAGTGTGTTTGGCTGACTGACACCCGGAAGTCAGTTTGTGAAGCAAAATCGGCTAAAATGAAGATGATGCACCTGATGTCACTGTGTGTGCTTGGACAACTTTTACTAGCGTGAGTGTCGCAGGGTTAAAATAACAATATCATTTTGAGGTATTTAATTTTACCCCTGCTAATTGATGATAAAATTACCAGGGCATCCCACAAGGGCCTTGGTCAGTAGAAACTGGAAGTATGTAAGAAAAGGTTTTTCCAGCTTTCCAGGATTTTTGATAGAATGTTTAATGTCTTAACGAAGGCAATTAAATTATCTAAACTACTATCAGCTCATTCGGTTGTTCATTGTACCTGAAAGTAAATTTTAAAAATTAAAAATTAAGGACTTCATTGAGATGTCTTCTATTGGAATAATAAGTTTGTGTCAGTGAGGTTAGTATGCGTTCTTTTTCTCTCCCAAAGTTCATGGAGCCCATTCATAAAGTATCTTTGTATGTTTGGAAAACCTAGTGGAAGTTTGGAATTTTGATATGTGTTCTCAAGAAGCAAGGTGTTTTCAGCAAATTACTATGCCAAGATAATGAATCCATACACTGGAATTAGTTGCTCTTGTATAATTCCAGGAAGAGGTCATTAGGATCTTGAATGATCAGATATATTTGCATTCTTTGCAACATTTCTAATATGCTTTCCATTTCAGTAGTGGTGGTTGTAACAACAACAACAATAACAATAATAATAATATAAATAGTAATAATGGTAATAATATAATATAATAAAATAATAATATAATAATGAAATATTAAAATAATATAATAATACTAAAGGTTTTTCTGTTGACTAGTTACATGACTGCATTAGCACTATAATACTTTTTGAGGATCATTTCTTTCTAGATGAAAAGTAGTATATTTTCCAGAGTTCAATAATGGTATTATTCTTGTCCAAGTGGCAATTTTATCTCCATCACATGAAGTATGTATTCTTCAGTGGACATCAAAAGAACATGGTGTCTTCCTCAGAGACAACCTTGGTGACAATTTCAGTGATGAAGTCAGTTATATAAATTGTAAAAGTGGAGACCTCGGTCCTGGTCCTTGAGGAACTCCACAATTAACAAATTCACCAGATAATTTATTTCCACCTTAAACTTCAAATTTCTGCCCAATCAAAAAGTATTTCATTCACCCAGGTGGATTTCCTCCAATACCAGTGAGGTCTGACTAGGAGAGAGAATTTCTATGAGAAATAGGTTTAAAGACTTTTCCAATAATACAGGTAGTTAACATCAATAGTTTTTTATCCACATTATTAGGATATCTTACAAGATTTTTATGTATTCATTTAAATATGCCCTGGCAGATAATTCTGCTGTGAATTTGGAATTAATTTTTGTGAAATATGAAGTACTAATGATATGCATTATGTCTTTCACCTAGCGATATTGATGCCAGGAATATTGGTCAGTAATCGTCTACTAGTATTTTCTCTTTTTAACTTTCTTGTACATTTAATAAACAGAAAGTTATGAAATGCTGCAACAAGTCTAACTTGAGATTTTGACAGAAATAGAAGTTTCGAGGTTTCCTCCCCGACTTTCTCTCCTTCCACAACATCAACCCCAGCCTGGTGTCCATAGTTGTCAAAGCATGGATACAGTAGTGAGCGAGATTCAGCATCTCCAACACTATGTGATTGTATTTTATTTCTTTATTTACCATCATTTAATCAGTGTCATGTCAATTGCTACAAAACCAAATTGTTCATCCCAACATAATTAACATAAATTTTTAAATTCATCAAATTTCATATAACCACCTCCAAATTCATGATAATATGGTTGAGATTAAGGTCATCTTGTCTAAATATATTTAATACAAATTAAATTATCTCCAATCAGTTGCTTAGGAATTTTTGAAGATGTTTGTGCTAAATGCCAACAACCAATACTTTTATGTCTATATGTCTTTTATGTGTAAAATCTTACAATATCTTCTTTCTCTGACATATAATCATTGAATAATACTAATGAATATTTTTCACCATAAAGTGGTATTATAGCATTGTGATGACTTATAAATGTAATATCATTCTCAAGCTTATTACACTTATTCATAAATGCTTGATATTTATCTTGTTCAAAAGATTTTGAATATACATAAATGTAATTAATTTTATCCCAATTTAACCATCCTGAACTCTTATAATTATTAATCAATAAAGATGTTTTACAAGTAGGTCCTATATTAGCACATCGTATAGAAGACGGTAATAATTTTCAATGTTTCATTTTTATTATTTCATTTTGTAATAGTATTTTTGGATCTCAAACTATTTTTTTACTCATTCACAACAGCAGAGTTCAGGGAAAAAACTGTTACTGTTTTGTGAACATTTGGGATATGTTTCGTATCTTCAAATACTAAGATCCCTTCGCTTCCCCATGCACGCTCTAGCAGGGGGAGCACTGCGTTACCTTGTGTGGCAGACTGTTACGTTCAAAATAATTGTTAAACACTAGTTGCAAAAAATCAGTTACTCAAAAACAACGCTAATCTAACATACGGCACCGTGTATATCCTTGCATTAGTCTTTTTTTACGTTTGTCTTGATAAACTGAAAAAATATACATAGTTCAATTTGAAAAAACTGTTATCTCAAATATTCCATAAAATACAATTGATAAAATAGAAATGAAAACTTGTATCAATTAGCCCCATTCCCTCGTGCACTTCTGTGAAAACTGCATTGCAATAACGTGAACCATTTTAAAGTTATAGGAGGTGCTAAAGTTATGTGACTCGCCTGTATAACAATAAACGAAATAAATTTTATAAATATTACTATTCTTTATATTAGGTATTTTCATTTGTATTTATTGTAGATCGTGACCAATCCGCAATAGACGAGTGTCAGCAATACAAAGAATTGTAGTTTGCCTATTAATTTTGTTTTTCTATTTGGGGCAGAATATTTCAAGAAAAGTGAAAGTTCAGTGTTGCCAGATAAAGAAAGAGAAATATTCGAAATGTATTTGAAATACAATTAAAACTTACAATCTAAATAAAATAAAGTGAGTCTCTTATTGATGGTGAGTTCAAATGTTACAGTATATTAAAGCACTGTAAAGAACATTCAATAACAGATTGTATTGATCACAATACCGAGACTAGGGAAGTTAGAAAAGTCTGTGTGTTAGAAAATTCTTCAACTTCCTCATTCTAGTCTTTCCTCGTTCTCGGTTGCTATCGCTCATTCTTCCGAAAACCTAATAGATTTGCATGAAGAGTGCTTGCAGAAGCTGACTGGAAACTTTGCGTCTGGCAAACATCATTTGAGCAAATGGCAAGCAACATTTGAGTGAGGTGTGTGTAATGCTCTCGTTGCAATTTCATTGCATTGCGGCTTCATGTTGATGTCTCACAGGACAAGCTGAGCTCTACAAACGGTGACCCCGACCTCGTGAACATCATTACATTGTGGACGAACCCTGGGTGTGCAGATATGACCCGGAAACCAAATCCCAGTCGTTACGGTGGAAACCTTTTAAGTCGCAAGCCCGAAGAAGGCCCGCCAAATGTGCAGCTACATCAGAGTGATGCTGACTCCCATGGTGTGGTACACCACGACTATGCACCACAAGTTCAAACAATCACCAAAGGCATATCCTTTGTCGCCTACTATACTGCGCAAGAGACCAAAGTTGTGGTCAACAGGAAATTGGCGCCTCCATCACGACAATGCTTCAGCACATTCCTCACTCTTTATTAAGACTATTTTGGCGAAGAACCAGACTCCTGTGATTCAACAGACTCCTTACTCTCCTAATTAGGCCTCCTGCGGTTTGCAGTTGCTCCCCAAACTAGTCCATTGGAAGGATCACGATTTCAGGCAAGAGGACATTATTGCTGCTACGATAGCAGAGCTAAAATCCATATCGAAATAATTTTCTTGGAATGCTTCAGACAATGGCGCCGCTGGGAAAAGTGTGTAGAGTCCCGAGGAGTTGAGAGCAATTTGGCTTCCAACGCGAGTACCTAATCGTGGGCTTCAGTATGAAACGCAATTACTGAATCAGATGTTGGTTACAACTTCATTGTTCGATATTGAAGCACCTGATTAGGCGATCGCCTCCCAGCTGATCAAAAGTCAATTCACCTCCACATTTAAATGGGAGTGAAGAGCAGGCTTGCTCCTGTGACTTCTGGCGAGGGTGTGGGTAAGCACGAGCGCTCTCCATTACTTGCGTGTTGGCTCGTGAGCCGAGAGGGGCACGTGGATAACCTTCAGAATAGTTTGGCACACTTGGTGTGCCCTGCGAGGCTATGACAAATTCCCTGTTCAGAGAAGTAGGCTTCAGTTTGTTAAAAACTGCTTTAAAGCTGCACAACAAACACGTTGATAATTTACAAAGGAACAAGACTCGAGGGTAATTTCTTGGTCAGGAGAAATATAGTCTTGCTTTTGAATGTAATTTGTTGCTAGGCAGGGGGAAAAAGTCCTCTTGTTGGGTAGAAGTTTCGTAAGTCCTTGAAATAATAATGTGGTATATAAATGAAATTTACTTCTTTGATGTCATTTCTGTAATTATTTATTTACATTTTATACAAAATTAGAAAATTTACAGTGGTAATACATGTCTTTATAAGCAAGATCGTGTAGTATTTTCATTTATCGATTGGAAAGTAGTGTATCTTTTCCTTTTAGAAAAATAATGTTATAATTTATGCTTCTTCACTTAACGAGTAATGTTTTATTTTCCATAATATTTGTGGCAAACTTGTTACTTAGTGAAAGAGAATTGTCATCTAAATCGTATCATTCATTCCCACTTTTTTAAGTGTTTATCGTTCTGGAAATTTATCATGCCTTCTTGGATAGTGTTACTGGAAATTGTTATCAAGAGTTCCATAGGCGTTGTATGGGAGTTGTGTGGTTGTGTGTCAGAGGTAGTACACGTGTGATAATAGTTTCTAAGTGCAAATCCTTTCCAGAATTTTGATTGGCTTGTTTTTCTTTGGTAACTCAATTTTTAAAATATGTTGTTCTCATTTCTTTCAGGTAGTGTACGAGTCTAATGGATTGAGCTTCCTCTTGGATGAACAGGACACTGTTCAGGCATATGAAGAGAAGGGAAAAGCAAATGGAGAAACACAATATGAACGCGGCATGAAAGCACTCTCGTCAATGGATAGAGTGCAAAGTATAGAAGCCATAAAAGGTACCTTCAACATAGCCAGATCTATAAATAAGTTCTTTAAATTAGTTAATATGTACTAATGTCCACAGAAGGAAGACCTGAGATGTTTTTAGTATTAGTTTCCAAAACCTGCCCCACTGTAATGGTAATAATCTAATGATAGAAAGGTCATTGCTGCAAAATATCGGATGTTTTCTGTGATGAATCTGGAATTATCCTCTTGGAAAGAAGGGCTATAGGATTGTGGTTGTAAGATATTGACTTCTGAAATTTCTTTGGCAGTAACCCTCTAAAAAGTTTCCAATTTATATAAAAATGAGATACACAAAGTTTCAACTCGACTGGATAACGTTAAGACCTGCCCTAATGTTAAAAGAGATTGCAACTTCTTTTCAAAAAAAAAAAAATAGTGTTTTTCACAACAAAATAAGAACTGTCTGTCCTAGGAATGTGTTCCTTCTTGAATTTATTAGAGAATGATTCATTCTTCAATTTTTTTCCTGACAAGTTATTTGATAAATGTTAATATCAAAAGTGGTATGGAATTTTCTTGGGCCACACATGGGTAATTTGTGTTACTTGGGAGAGAGAAAAATTCTCTTGGAGTTACTTGGCATCAAATAGTTTTAGTAAGATGTTTTTTAATTATGTATTTGTAACCAGATGGGTGAAAGGAATTGGAATAGAGGTAGGGGTGCAGAAAATGTGGGCATAAAATTCAATTATTTTTTACTATTGAACAATAATTAATTTAAAACAATGAACTTCACTATTTCAAAACAATTTTAAGAAATCCCATGTACTAACATCAGAACAAGTTTTATGTATAAATTTTCACAGAAATGCGTAGGTAGGTACTTTGAATTGATAAAATTTGTCACATTTTCACCAGTCAATTAAGCGGGATAGGTTTAGAGAAGGTAGATTTCATTTCGTGTTTGAGAATAATTTTCGATACTGTCTTTCTGCTCTTTATCTACTGTTATGTTCTTAGTGTAGAGTTGAATTAATTTGACACCCCTTTAAATTGTCTTTAAAAAGGCTTAAATGTTTTCCCAATCCCCTGTCCCCACAAAAAGTCAGTGTCTTCATTCCAAACATTTGGATCTAAATTTAAGAAATGACTTTGTGAATCTTTTGAACATCAAATTTTTTTGAAGTAATCAACTTGTGTCCAGAAGAGACTCAACTTCCTTCAAAGTTATTTTGGCTTTAATTACCCAATTGTGTTGTACATTTTCTTCCTCAAATTCAAAGAGCTTGTTTAGCTTAGCTCATCACGGTCATCATCACCATCACTGTTTTACAGCAATGTTAATTTAGATTTGTTAGTATAAAGTTTTATGACAAAAAAGCAAAAGAACTTGCTTTGGGTTCAAATACTACAAATTGATGATGAAAAATTGAGACAATGCCACTTTTAAATATCTATTTCAATTTTTTTCATGATTAAATTTTTAAATAATTGTAAATCGTGGTTTGCAATATGGGATCATGAATATTAAACCAAATATTGGCATAAAGATATTTACATTAATGAAGTAATTCTTCTGGTGAAATTTTCCTCAGAGCCCCTTAAAGAAAATTTATCCCTGAACATGAAGATTTTCAGGGAGTAAACAGTTTTTGGCATCCAGTATAACACCTGGTGCTCTGAAAGTACTATTTTCTGGGTCAAAAAGACATAAAAATTGCAAACAGGTGTAAAAATTCAAAATATTCTCTGGACTCTCTCATTTTGTATTTGATCTGATGACATCATTTACATCTATTTTAAGTTTGAAGTGGACCACTTAATCATCTAAACAACTTTTTTTGGCACTTGTGGGCCACTCTGATCGATCTTTTGAAACTGTCAGTTTGAGGGCCAATATTTGATTCCATTTTGCAATCAAAAACAGCCTTCAGTATTGTTTCTGGAATGGGGTAGTGACATTCCAGATATAAGGTATCTTTTTCAAATAATTGTTCAAACTAAACAATCTGTTGAAACAATCACTTTTGACAGCAGTTTGTCAAAATAAATTACTTATGTCTTTCTACTGTCCCCCCCTCTTTTTTTCCTGAAAAAAAAAAAAAACCACTATGGTCTTGATTAAATACTTCGTTGTTTTTCATTTTAAAAATGTTAAAGTTCTCTTCACAACTTCTCTTCACAACTTACCAAAACTTTCAATATCTCTATTTTCTCTTTATTTAATACAAGTGACAGCAATTTCCGATTTCAATATAGGATGGCATCTTGTATATCTCCATTTGAAAAATCTATTTTTTGATTTCTACACTTTTCTTTTGAAATTTCTATTTGTACACCTGTTCTACACCTACTGAGGTGCCAACTTCTGTGAATCTTGCCATAATGCAAAGGTCTCAGGCATTGGCTTTCTGGACAGATTTATTACCTTTTGATTCTTACTCCACTCATATCAAGGGGAATGATTTACCACGTCATCTAATCAACATGTCTATCAAACACTGTTTTCGGATGAAAATTAAGCTAGGCCCACTCTAGACTTAATAAAGAACATGTTCCTAGGACATTGTTATCCTAGGATACCTATGTTCACATTTTGTTCATCTCCTGCATCTATTCCAATTCTTTTTACCCAAGTTGAAACTTTGCTAATCTCCTTTTAACTCCAATTGGCAAATTTTTTATTAGTGCCCATCAGAGAAATTTCAGAAGTCAATTTCTTGTAACCTTTCTAAGGCCGTGTATTTGATGTTTTCTGAAAATAAATTTTCCTTTTATGGTGAATTTAAAACAACTTTTATTTGCTTATTTGTAGTTATGTATTTATAATGAATGGTTTTTTTTTTACTATCGAAAATAGTTATTGTAGTCTTCACTTCTGGGTCTGAGCATTGTATTTAAAATTATATTGAATAAATTTAACCCAAACAGTAGTTTATATAATATTTATATGTAGATGCTAAATTGTATTCTGAATGTTTCAGGGTACAATGATATGAAAAGCCAATTGATGGAGTATTTGCAGAAATTTGCTGAAAGTAAGAAGGTTGTGAGGGAAGAAGACATTAAAGAGTTTTTTAATGGAATGAATGCTCGTAAAAAGCAACGTATGGATGTTAATGTACCTTATTTTTGTCGATGATTGTTGCTGATGACTTTTTGTAATTGTGATCAATCATTGTATGTACCGAAATCTTCAATAATAATAATAATAAAATAAGAAGTTCCAAGAATCTTAATAATTCTTAGTAACAAGTGTTATTTACATGTAGATAATGACCTTGCATCTTGATAGTATTCATAAATTGTGAGACTAGGCCAATAAATTTTGAATTTTTCCCCCCAATGCAAACATTTTCAAAATGTAAATCTGGTGAAGCAGGCCAAATAAATGGCTGATAAAACATTGTAGGGAGAAAAATTTCACATTTAGTGACTCACCATCAAGATTCCTAATATCAATAATGTTCAAAAGATTGTAGTGTCTTATCTTAAGCTGGTGTGCTTGTACAGACATTGAATCAGTAAAGTCCATTGCTTTCCTCATAGTGAGTTTGGCAGACTTAGTTTAAATGACGTAACAATAATATAAACCATTTATTTCAAGTTCCATACCATAGTAAAACTATTTCTCCCTGAGATGGGATAGCATCAATTTACAAAGATCTCTAAGTTAATAAATTTATGAAGCATTCATTTTATGTAAATTGCAATTGTGTAGATGGCTAGAGGATTTTTCATCACTTCACTATCATACAAGATGAAAGTACTGCTATCAGCAAAGTAACAGTTGTAGTCATGGAAAGGAATTCAAGCCCATTATTAAATACCTCTGGAAACAATTTTTGTTGGATACTTTCTGTGATTGCACTAACACTGAAATAGTGCAAGAAATGACAACAGAACAGCACTATGTATTTTATAACATTTGAAATACAACATGTTTAATTCATGAATGTAAATCGTATACAATACTGTAAGATACTTCAGTGGAAGGAAATTGGGACCTTACAGTGTAAAGAAAGGAATGAGCTTGATAAATGTTAAATTGAATGTTGATGTTTGTAATGTTCATGTCTGAGATTCCAATGAGGGCCAGATTTCAAGACCAGGGCACCTAAGCAGATAATATATTGAGGCCTCTACTTTTTTGTAATTGATCCAAAAATGAACAAAATAATTCATATGTAACAGAATTTAAAAAAACATTTGTTAAACAAGATCAGTTTTTAAAATTTTAAGTGGTTTATACAATTTTTCTCAAATACATATTGTTTTTCTGACGTATTCTTGTATCTCAAATTCATAAACTCACCTCTGTACAATAATATACAATAATGATAATAATTCAACAGAATATTTTTATTTATCTTATTACTCACTCATCCGGGCAAGGGGCATATTATTCAGATAGTATGTGATGTTTAGTTTTAAATAGTAACTTGAATAAATTAAGTTAAATTGTTAAAATCCTTCAATATAATTCGTTCTAATAAAATTGGCTAATTTATTCACATGAAAATCAAGAAACGCTGGGTTGTCCCAGAGAAATGCTCATTTTGACACCCTCCATTCCCCCTTTTGTACTATTTCGATTAAAAAATGTTCTGCGTTCTCAAGTGTACGTATCCACCAATGCTGATGAGGCGGTGATGCCATTGAAATACACCAATTTTTAGGTTTTGATGAGAAATATTTCTGCAATATAACCCCAAATTTCCAATAGAAATTTCTCAGAAATATAGGTGTGTATTTATACAAGACATCTAAAGTATTTATTTCTGAATCTAGGGAACTAACTGTACATTTACATGGCTGGCCCAAGTTAACAATCACGATGAACCACATATAAATTTTATATTGGAAATTACTGTCAGATGTTAGTAAGGTAACGTGGACAACAAAAACAATTTACTTGGATTTGAAATATTTTTTTCAGTAGGAAAAAAGACGTATTAATACAATTTTTAAAATGGATTACAGTAGCTCATATGCGAATGTAAATCTAAGTCTCCTTGGATGTAGAGGATTCACAATTCTAATTATTTTGTCAATTCTGACTTCACAAATATCATCCACTGTTGGGAGAACATACACATTTTGACACTTCTAAATCTTTCTTAAATATTTAACTGACAGAAGTCACGTGATGTCTTCAATATTTGACTGATGAATTGCTTTTCTGTTTCATTTTACTGTCTATAAGATAGATTACAATAGCAAATCTACCTTCTGGAATATCCATCAATTGTACTTTTTCTTCTGAAGGCACATTAAAATTCTCTCTTGAGACTTCCACCTCAACTTCTGCCATCGCTCCATCAGAGAATTCATGGAAACAAGATGGGCTATCATGTAAACTGTAACTGCTGCTGCAATTGGTACTAACATCTGTCTCGAGCAAGTTATTGGTATCTTACTTTGTGTATTCTTTCTTTGACCTTTGACAATACTGGCAAAACTGCCATCATTGTCAGATTTTTGGGAAATTTTGAGCATCAAGTCCTCTACACTTTTCCCATGTATTATGGCTGATTATCAGTTCTTTCTTAAGAAAGCTGTTTCCCTTCCATGTGCCCCAATCAAAAATTCTTGGCACCCCATAGCCCACTGTTGTCCATTAGCATATCCATTTTCACCAGAGGTGGAATTTCATTTTTATGTTTTTTAAGGCTCTCCCTACAATGTCACTCTCCTTACTCGGGGAAAATGTGTGGGCAGTAAGATGTCTAAAGAACGTCTGTTTTCGTGGGTGGCAATACGGCAAGAAAAATAGAAAAACATTGTGATATGAAAATCAGCTAGACCCCGTTGCTTCAGACATCCTGATGCGAGTAAACTGCCAGTAGTTTGGATATCGGACAAAAAGGCCTGGATGACTGCTGCATTAAAGGAAGAATGGCTCAAGAGTTTCAATTCAGGCATGAAAAAAACAAAACATAAAGTGCTGCTAGTTCTTGATAACGCCCCATGCTACCCACACATTAATTTGTCTAATGTAAGATAGGCATGGTTTCCACCGAACACTACCAGCGTCACACAGCGTCACACATGGATCAAGAAGTGATCAATGTGTTCAAAAGTCATTATCGAAGACTGGTTCTACTGGCAATAGTTGCGAAAATGGGAAGTGCAAGTAGATCCTCTGAGATGGCAAAATTAATTCCAGTGTTAGATGCCGTGAACTGGATTCATTTGGCAGTACAAAAAGTAAAAGAGGACACGGTTATTACATGCGCCATTTTTGTGGGCAACAACTGTTCGCGATTGGTTTGAGGAACATTCTGGACAATTCGAGTGAATGATTTGGTCACACATATTGCCCGACATTAATCCCATCGAACATTTACGGAACATAATCGAGAGGTCAGTTGGTGCACAAAATCCTACATTGGCAACACTTTCGCATTTATCGACGGCTATTAAGACAGCATGGTTCAATGTTTCTGCAGTGGACTTGCAACGGCTTGTTGAGTTCATACCAGGTCGAATTGCTGCACTTCGTCAGGCAAAAGGAGATCCGTTATATTTGCTATGCCTAGGAGGTATGCCGTGATATTTGTTACCTCAGTGTAAGCCACCAAGTCCAGCTCATCGGTTACCTTCACTGACCCTAGTTTGCAGTTGATCCAACCTGTGACATCTCCCAGAAATTAGGGGGCTACAAAGCCAAGTATTGGGCATGAAAAATAATGATATCGAGAGGATTTCTTATGCTGCACCAGATTTCACGTTCCAAGGGCGCTGTGTATTGTGATTTTACCCCTGAACGCAGTTTATCGGCTGCGTAATTCAGAAGAAGCTCTGCTTACGGCCAACAATCACCATGCTGGACTCCGGGATTGATGAATGGGCTGGAGGATGAAACTTTACCACCTTGCACAGTTCTGTTCAAAATTTTTATATGCAAATTTCCGAGTGCTGTGACGCAGAAACGTAACTTAAGAGGGGAAGGTTGTCCTTCCCCCGAATACTTTGAGCCTTGTGGAATTTTCAAAATTATACAATGCATGTGAATAAAGTGTTATAAATAATTTTAAAAATTGGAATTTGGAACATGAATGGAATTCTATTGGAACGAATAGGAGATAAAACGAAAGACGATACTATTCCAAGTAAGAAGCGATACTATCCTAAGTAATTATCTTCAAACGTGTCTCGTAGTTGCCACGTGTGATTCAGAGTTATGGGCACGAGAGAAGCGCCTCTCGTCAACGTTGTGGGGGTCTGTTGGCCGGCACGTGGGCGGCGAGTGTTCAGCTCAAAAGGCACAGATTGATGATTCCGTGCACGTCAACTGCTGAGGTAATTATTCTCGTACGTGTAGTGCATGTTTTTATCGCGAGAATTGGCGGTGATCTTCTCCACTGGATAGCGAGATCCGGTGCTGACCTTCCCATCGGCTTGTAGGATTATCCCTTACCAGGTGTCTCCCACCAGGGGGGCTCCGCCCCAGCCCGGGCAAGTTCTAAGCTCCCGACTGGTCTCCAGGGATGTGTGGTAGTATAGTGCATGTAAGCGTAAGTGTCTGTAAGTAAAGGGTGAGGATAGGACAAGGAAGAAGGAGGAAAGATCGCGCGCGGTCCATGACCCGTTTGTTAGGATTCAGCTCCGGCATTCGTCTGGTGTTGATCGGAGAAATCATGGAAAACTACCGATCAGAACAGCCGGGCGCAAGAATTCTCCTCAAGACCTAAATATGTAGCTTGCCTCGAGAATCCTGCCACCGTCGGGACTCGAACCCTAGAGCCTCCAGATCAGAGAAATCCCTTCTATATTACAGGCCTTGGCGCTAGAGGCCATCCTTGTTTGTGACATCACGCTTACAAGGCTTGGATTCCTCTACCTTTGATGAATACTTTCTGTGTACAAAGTGGTTTGCACTGAGGTTTATTTTTATAATAATTAATTAAAGATTTACTCTCGCAGCAACAACTAGAAGAATTAACAGTTGCTTCACACCGATGATTATTTTTATGCGTGTAGTGCAACCGTTCTTTTACCATGGTCTTCAAGTGCTGTGTATTTACGTAGATAGACAATTGTACGATGGAAGCGGACCCAGGGCCTGATTTACTGCGGTGGGGACCCCTGAGCAAACATTTTCTGGACCCCCCCCCTCTTTGGTCGAAGAATCTCAGGAAAAAGTTCAAAAACACTTTAAAATTATTTATATTTTTTAATCCCTGTACAGTACAATTCCAAGTGTGCGTATGTTCGGATGTACGCTTCCGTCACTCACGCCTAGACCACTTCCCGTACACTAATCGAGACGCATGCAACGCTATTTGACGCAACTGGGTCTCCTGATGGGCAACTGAAAATTTGTTTTCGGATCCGGCCATAAGATTCAAAGAAATTTCCAAAAACCATTCTTTTTTTGTTTTGTTTTGGCGCTGCGATCTTAATGATAATGTCATAAATTAAACCAACGCCTCCTAAATAGATTTATGTAGGTGGCGTTGATTAAACACCAGTACCCAAAGGCATTTTTCGCTCAATACGGCATAATTTTCTTTCTCAATATTGCCAACACTGATGTGAACATTTTTAAATGAACAATTGAATTACCATGTGAATCGCGCTGCAGATTTTATTTCAATTTTGATTCGCTCTATCGTAATTTTAGAACTAAATTTGCGGACACCTACGAACAGTATTGCTTCGGAACGTATTCAATTTGAATTTCAAGTGAATACGGAGAAAACAAATCTGTGAGTAATGCTTGATAACGAATGAACGTTAAGTTCGACTTCTCAGTGTACTTCCTTACATTAGTGTACAAATACCGATTTTCAAATGAATGTGACCCACAACTTATCCTATTAAACTTAACTAACATCTTATTCACATACACATACAAAGCAGTCTCCTTTTCGTGTTAGATTCGCATGCAATGCTAAATTCGCATACAAGATTAATAGAGCAATTGCAGAAGTAGAAGGGAACACAAATTAGACTGAGTTTGTGAAGTTTTAATCTCTTCAAAAACCAGGGGAGAAATATATGGAAGTGTTAAAGAAAACGAGGGAAAAATCAAATGTAATTATAAATTATGTTGCGTCATAATTTTCGGAACTAAGTGGGAATGATCAGCAATTTTAGATTTAGCATTTGTGCTAAGGCAAATGTGCTATGTACATTTTTTGCATATTAGCAAAAAAGGTAAAAAAGTATCTGCAAAAATTTAACTATTAGAATCATCAAAACCTGCAAGTAATTGTTGCGGCGATTATAATTTTGGCACGGCCATTGATTGTTGGGAACTTTGGAACATTATCAGCTACGACGGGTTATTGGTATGTCCAATGTTAGATACAAAGACTGAAACAACATTATTTGAACAAAGCTTGGCATGAAAGAAATGAAGTATGAAAGACATTTTCAACACATGAAACTATTTTTAGAACAGTTTGCAGCGTCGGCGACTCCACATTTTACTAGTGTAACCATGTAATACATGCCATATAAGTAATAAGTCATGTAAGTATGTTAAAGAGGCACTTTCCTTGCCACAAAATAGTCGATCACATCGTCAAAACTTAATTCTTTCAGAATAACGTTATTGTTGCTTAAATTGTCGATATTGTTGAGAGAATGTCGTCGCAATCTGTTTTTTAACTATTTTCAATTTTGAAATGCGTCTTTCACCACAGCTAGATAGATACATTTTCAAAATGATATTCATATTAGGAAATATTCCTGTGATTGCTTATGTGGCGAGTGCTTTCAGAGTGTACAATTTATTTCGAAATATCCAAGTGCTCTATTGCTTTATTACCATCCGCACGACAGGACCAACGGGTAGTGTTTATTCTCTTTGGGACATATTATTATTATTATTATTATTATTATTAATAATAATAATAATAATAATAATAATATTTATTTAGTCATATAAAAATTACAATCGTGTATGACGAGTCAATATGATCTCTTGGGTGGAGAGAGAGAAGTTACATTATTGTTCAGAAGCGAAACAAGGGGCCATCTCAGCATTTGCTCAAGGAACCAGGGAAACTGAACATAAAACCTGATCGAGGTGGGGTCATTGGTATAAGAATTATACTACAATACTTGTTACAGACAGATTAAAATATTGTACAGTAGATAATTATTTTTAGTAGCAAAATAATTTAACATTTCAAGATTTGTACAGTTTCATGTTTAAAGTAAAAGTAAAATTTACTTATTGTCATTTTACTGCTACTACTTATAATAATGTTCATGATATCAATAATGGTAGAAACTACATATAATATAACAATATTAGTACTTTATATTTTTAAATCTTGTAATAATGAGGAGAAGGCAGGTTTTGTCTAGTTTTTTTTTTCTATTTGTATACCTAGTCCTACTGCAGCACCTAATGCATCTAGCAAATTCAGGGTGAAGGAAACAGAAATTTTGGTCAGGCATTCTCCTTCTATATCGCAGAACGCGCTAAACCAGCTCGTTTTTCTTTCCCTCAGCTCGAAACAGTCAACATGAAACAGAAAGTCAAATGGGATAAGAATTTTTATTTATATTTTTAAGGGAAGTATTGTTGTGATTTGAATATTCCTTTCACTGTACAACATGTTTTTTTGTTGTTATTTAAGGTCGCATCAACTTCTAGGTCATTAGCGACCACTTTTGCTTGTAACGATATGGTAACTGTGAGGATGACACGATATGATGATGATGATGATGATGGGTGAAAGAACGAACACAACACAACCATGCCCGAGGCGGGGCTCGAACCCATGATCCTTCGGTCACTTCGGCTAGACTGCCTTAGCGATATCGGCCACCGGATCGTCTGCGAAATATGTTGTTGAGCAGGAAAGCTTTCAATTTACTTTTTGATGTATGAATTGTGTTTATGTCTTTAATATCATTGCCCAGTTTGTTGTAAATTGTAATGCCCTCTATTAAGGACCTTTTTTGATAAAGTGTAGTTTCAGAATGGGGAACATGTTAGTTATACTTTTGACGAATGTTTTAGTTCTGTACATCAGAACTTAGAGTAAAAGTGTGTTTGTTTTCAATGAGAATCTTTTTTATGAAGACCGCTATTTCAAATATATACATGCATGGTAGAGGAAGAATCCTTTGTTTATTGAACAAGGGTTTGCCAGACTCCAGCTTATGAGAGCTGGTCATAGTTTGCAATATTCTTTTTTGGATAATAAATGCTTTTAGGAGCATTACCCTTGAATATTTTTCCATATTTTAGGTGTGAGTGCACATTTTCAAACGACATTGTTCGAAAAGTCTTCATGTTGGAGCTTGACCTGAAGGGAAATAGTGCATAGCAAGATTTTGTGGCTTTAAGGTGACACTTGTCTGAATGTGACTGCGATTTTTGCAAAACATCTACAATAGTCTTGTATTGACTTGTAGAACTCGTACGAGATACGAGAGGGGCAGAATTTGCATACATTTCAAGTACCAATTACCAATAACCAATGACTTTTTTAATATCTGAATATTCTTGAACATTTTTACAAGTGAATAACACATATTATGCGACGCTTGGGGAGTTTGGTTTTTATTCCCATCATCAAGCTGTAACATTAACTAGTGGTGCTACAACAGCAAGTAGTTTCTAGCAATATCTGGAACGCTTACATAATATGCATTGACATCGCATCTTAATATTTCAACCTTTTCTAGAAAAACTCCCTTCACCAAAATTGATGTGAGATTTGAATTTTTTTTATTTTTATTTTTTGAGGTGTTAATGAAAATGAGATTTGTACCAAATTTATAAGCCTATTTTACTCTAATACAGAAATGTGTGTAAAACATTTTATATTTTTGTAATTTATATCAACACGAGGAAAGTCGGCTTCCGCGGCCAGAGTCTTCAGAATTCTCTTAAATGACCCGGCGACGCCGCGCCGCGTCGCAGGCTGTAATGCTGGCGTTTCGACCATCTCGTGGTCCTCCTCAGGGCTGACTGCCTGTCTGTCGTCCGGGGCTGGCTGTCCAGCCCTGAGGAAGACCACGACAAGATGGTCGGCATCACAGCCTGCAACGCGGCGTCACCCAGACAGACAAGAGCACTCACTATGTCAACCCAAATTCGACAGTTAAATCCTCTTTAGCCTTCACAAATTGCAGTTAGTTCTAAGTCCCGGTGGCGGTTGCAGAGGCAGCAGTCGATACAGCTCATTCAGCGCGGCGTTGCATTCCGTTGTGGCTAGGGTGGCATTAAAACAACTCCGTGCGATTCGTTTGGCACCTATGCTTGGCGAATATTTTCTTATTAATGTTTGCCAAACACACCCGTTTCCATCTGTATTCAGAATTGCACGATGGGTTAGTGTAGCGATCCTAGAATTTAAGAAACCTGCAAAGAATACACTTCTCCTCATAGTAAGTCACACACAGCTTTAATTGTTAATTGAAAAAATGGCGAATTTTCGGCCGAAAATTCTCATATTACGGGGTCCTGATACAGAAAAAGTGTATAAATCCAGTAGCTAAATTTAGAAAAAAATCCTCTATCACATGGTGTATCCAGAATCCATGTTTTGTGGGTCCTTGATACAGAAAAATTGAATGACGGCAAAACGTCTGTTTGTCCACCCGTCTGTGAACAACGCTAGTGGCCAAACAGTTCAGCCGATTTTCTCCAAAATTTATATTCTCCAATCTATTTGGCTTGTGTGGCGACCCCTTGAATTTGAAACCGATATTTTAATTTTGGGGTATTTTACATGAAGCTCCTGGGACATTCAGCAAATTTTCAAACAAATGGCTTCATCGTTTTTTATTAAATATTGTTGTTGGATAGTGTGAAGAACTTTTAAGATGGTGCAGGTCGCATGTTCATTGCACACCTTTATTTTTCGAAAATTGCAGAAAATCAATTTTTTTTGTGTCTTCCTATAACTAAAATATTAAAAGTAGAAAATTTTCCCTTAATGAAATCTGTCTTTTAATGACAGATTTTGAAATCAGATTATAAGATCACAAATTATCAAAAATGTCAGAACTCTTGGCGCAATTTTGCGTGAAAATACGGACTAGCAATAACTTGAACTCTTACACAACGGAAACGAGAAACCTTCGATATCAGTGGCCCTTTCCGTTCAGTTACAGGAACGAGAACACGAGGTTACTTCTGAAGTATTGTGGCTATTCGAATAACAAATGGAAATTTATTGTCATCTCAGAGTTCTGGGACTTCTTTTAGGAATGCAGACTAGTTACACATAATATTGCTGTTTCTTGTGCCACTGGGACACTGGTATGGCAAAGAAAGAACATTTTCTAGTCAAAGAGTGGTCTTTGGGGGAAACTTTCAATCCTTATGAAAAAAAAATGTCGAATGAATATCTAATTGACGAAGACAGTGTGATGTTACCACCACTTCATCTAAAATTGGGCTTTATGAAACATTATGTAAAACCAATGGACAAAGATGACCAGGGTTTTCAATTTTTACAATCTAACTTTCCTGCCATTAGTAATGAAAATCATAATGAAGGAATTATCATTGGGCCTCAGATCCGTTACTTGATGAAAGATATTACCTTTGCTGACGGATAATGAGAAGACAGCTTGGCTTGCATTGAAACATGTATGCGACAATGTTGTGGGACACATAATGTATAAGAATTTTAGGGAACTGACTAAACACATGCTGGATTGTTACAAGGCTACGGGGTGCACCATGTCACTGAAATTTTTTTCATTCCATTTTCTTCTTTCACATTTGGATTTATTCCCACCTAATCTTGGAGATGTGAGTAACGAACATGGTAAGCAATTTCACCCAGATACCGCGGCCATGGAAAGACGATATAAGGGAAGATGGTCATCAAACCTTTTGGCGGAGAAGTGCTAGACACTCCTCCAAAAGTATCACCATCCACCCACAAACGGAAGGTTACCAGGAAAAGTTTTAAACTTTTAAGTACATTTCCAGTTTTATTCAACTTTATTGTACTTGTAGAAAAATTGGTATTTGACGCAACATTTCTGATTTCATTTTCGTAATCAGCGTATGTGATTTAGTAAAGCACGCGTACTGTCATCTTGCGACAAGACACAAAGTTCAAATTTGTTGCACTGTGTTTCCAGTGTCTCTACCTCGGAAACATGGTCAATACATCTTAAAGAAAACTGTGATCAAAGTGAAACAATGTTTCCCCCCGAGAAAGAAAGAAGCCTCCATTTCAAAAGATCCAGAATACTTACCAGGAAAGTCTTAACCAGGCCTGCATTAAGTAGAGCAGGAAGATCTAAATGATTTGGCAGGGGACCTGAATTTCTCCAAAAACTGAACCTGAACTACTAGGCTCTAAATTAAAGTAATGAAAACTGAATGGAAACTACTTTCTGCCAGAACAAAAAATTCTGAATTTAGAAGCAGGCACGAGACCTTTGACCAATATTCTGCTGTTGAAAGTACTCTTTGTTTTTGTGCAAACATTAGTAGTTTAATGAGTGAATTAAGTATTCTCTAAAGTCCAGATGTATGGCAATTGTTCATAAATTCTTCAAAATATAGTTTCAAAGTAGTGAAATAATTCCACGAATGAGTAATGCAGAATCGAAGAAAGGAATTTTCATCGGCCCGCAAATCATAAAACTCATGTTGGATGAAATGGAAAAAGAAAAATGCGAGACATTGAGTTAGCAGCTTGGAAATACTTTAAGAGAGTTATGCATGCATTTCTTGCGACAAAGAATGAAGACAAATAAAAACATTGGTCACAGAGTGGTTAGAAATGTACAAAAATATGAGATGTAGAATGCGTCTGAACATCAATTTTCTTCACTCCCACCTTAATGTTTCCCGCAGAATTTGGGTGATATTAGTGACGAACATATTGAGCAGGTCCATCAAGATATTGCTACACTGGAGAAGGGCGTAAGGATCCGCAATTACGGGAGATTATGGCTGGCTTCTGGTCAGAGAGAGGGTAGACAGGAATACAAGAGTAAGTACAAGGCGCAAAGTATTTTTAAGAAATGCAGTAGGAATTTCTCCTTCCAAATGTTTCAATATTATTGCCGGAATATACGTATACTATTTTTAACTTGTTTTTACCTCGTATGGAGTATGCTCATAAAATTTTGTAGTAATATAACCGGAGAGACAAAGTAGAAATTATAAGTATAGGATTTTTTATATCAACTAATTCATATATCTTTTGAACCCTACGTGATAGAAACGTTTTATAATGATTTTCGAAATCAGCGAGATCGTTTCCTTTGGAAACATCTACTTTTCCCCTGGAGATATGAAAAACATATTTACTCCCTAATGTTATAAATATTAGTCGCCCTGTGGTCGAAATTCGCCAGCGATTCATTAAATTTTCAATATTGAAAGTTATTTAGGTTCTTTTGTCAATGAGTTCACATGATTGCACTTTTTTTTAAATTTTGTTTTTTACGTCATTTTTAAAAGGGTACTAATATTTTATTAGCGTGTGTTGCTTGACTTGACCCATTGCAGCCTATCGATACATCAAATATAATCCAACAGTATAATTTCTTCATTATTAGTCATATGAGAAATGTTTTTATTTTAATTGTTGGTAGATTCTATTGTTAACTGAAGATGTGTTTTCAATTTGGCGTCAGGGGAACCATGATTCATTTTAAAATGACTGCGGTTGTGTTTGATAATATATAGAAATTAAAGCTAGCAGCGCCAACCTACAAAATACAACTTCCCATTATTGCAAGACAATGAAAATGCATCCAAAATTAAACTCTAATTGTAGACTCTAGGAAGAAAATTATTCCACTCCATAATTTCCAAAAATGAGGGCTGTACAAAAATTGAGTTGTCATAAGGATACCAATGGAACTCAGGACATCAGAAATATATTTCAGAGTATTTTTTTATATTTTTGTACAACTAAATAGTATATTAAGTAAATACGAAGATAAATTACATTCCACTCTTTCAAGAATATATGGGTGACCCCTCTTTTCTAGGACGAAGTTCTCTGACTTTTGAAGGTTATTCAAGTAATTTCCTTATTTTTCCATGACACAATTTGTAAAGTATTTGAAGGTATTTAAATAAAATATTAAATAAAGTATGACTTTGATCGATCTTAAAACCCTGTTATTGACTGAGCCCTTTTGCCCTTTGTATTCCAGATTTTCTTGCACTAAGACATTGTGAGGAAATCAGATGCATTTCAATTTAAAACACAGTATACACAAAACACAGTCACCTGTTTTTCAGCTCTCCGATTGTATCGTAAAATAACAATAATAATATTTCCTTAACAAAGGAATTAGCCGCTCGCGTTCTCTCATATAGCCTATAATTCTGTGGACTGCGTGGAATTATAACAGAGCATGAAAATATAGAACATTTGGCAGAAGCACAGAAAAATCTCTCGGTACAGCGGGACACATGTCAATATTCGAGACACGTTCCGCTTTGTCAGGACGTGTGGCAACCCTATACCAAGAAAAACAGTTAATATATGTTCTTATGGGCGAAAAAACACGACTATCCCCAAAAACAGAAAGAAATATGAAACCCTCCTCAAAATTAAAGGACCATTTTTGTTCCTAGAAAACATATTCCAGTCCAAACTTTGTAAAAATCAGGGCTTTACGATAAAAAGTTAATATACATTCTTACGAGCTAATATACACGAAACCCAAAAAGGTCGGAATAAGTATGAATCCCTACTCAAAATTAAAGGATAATAAAGGTAGTAGTAAAAAAATTATAATCAATATTTTTGAAAAAAACAACAGAACCACTTAACATGTTCTTATGAGCTCAGAAACACGAAAACTAAAAACCCCAGATAAATATTCAGCCCTACCCAAAATTAAAGGACTACTTTTAGACTCTGGAAATAATGTTTTTCCAGTTCGTATTTACCAAACATCAGGGCCCAAAAAAGATAAACTGGTCACATATGTTCTTATAGGCTACTACACACGAAAGTAAAAAAAACAACAAAAAAACAGGAAAATATTAAACCCTCTCCAAATTAAAGGCTAATTTTAGTGTCTAGGAAAAAATGCAGCCCACATTTTTCAAAAATCAAAGAAAAACAGCAAAGAATAACAAAAAAACAAAAGTTCTGATGAGCACATAATAATGAAAACTCAAGAAACTTAGAAAAAGTTATCCTTCCAAAAAAATCTAATTAGCGGCTCACGGCAAAATATATCCTCTCCACATTTTCCGAATATCAGCGGTGTAAAATATTCATTTTACTTTCTCATGTACGTACGTAAATACGGAGTATTATATGTAATATAGGGAAAGTTATATAATGCTGCGGAAAATCGATTTCTAGATTTTAACTGAAATACACGTTTTGAGGTCCCCTGATACCGAAATAGTGGTTATTTTCAAAACGTCCGTCTGTCGCTCTATCCGTCCGTCCGTGTGTCTGTCCATCTGTGTCCGTCTGTCCAACATTACTAGCGCCTAAACCATTCGTAGTTTTTTTTTTTTTTCAAATTGAAAAAAACCCGTGTCGAACTGGGTCTAGACGAATCTTTGAGATTTTGAAAAAAATCTTTAAAATTTTAGGGTACTTTACATGAAGCCCTTCGGACATTTTCAAAATTTTCTCAACAGCGGCTCCAGTTTTTTTTTTTTTTTAATTTCTGAGAGATAGAGTAAGATCGACTTATATAAAAGTGACATAGGTCCGATTTTCACCGTTAACTCACGGAAACGTTCACGTAAAATTTCTAAAGTATGAATTTTCTCACTGACTTCTTACAACTACAAAGTTAAAGATAGAAATTTTTCATTCAAATAAAAATTGTTCTCCATTGTGAGTTCTTTCATTAATGACATGTACATTGTTTTGAAAATCTTAGTAGCTTTCGCGCAATATTGCGAGCAATACGTGCAATTTAAAAAAATACATAAACAAGATTTTCTCAAAAAGAGCTCAAAATTTTTTCTTTAAACTTCTGGTAGAGGTAGTGCTAAATGAACTCTAACAGAAGACATAAACGACATATTGCTCTATATCATATTATTTTATTTTTCAAAAATTACAGAAATGAAATTTTTTTGACTTGTCTCTCCGTCGGTAATGTTTATATTAGCAGAAATCTGTCCACATTATCGTATTTATGAGTACATGCGCTTTAAATAATTTCATATAATGTTTCTCGAAAACTCAAAGGTTTTCTATGAAAACTAGCTCAAACTTCTGCATTTTTACAAACGCTCAAACACTATTTTCTCACAAACGGCTCGAACTCTTTCTTTAAACTTTTGGAACCTTTGGATAGTGCTAATTACACTGTTTAATATGGCTCAAACGTCATTTCGGGGTATTTTTGTCTTTTCAAAAATGACACAAATGTAATTGTTTTGAAGGATATCCCACGCCGTTAATACGCACATTTCCAGCAATTTGTAAACATCGTTGTATTTGTAAGTTAAGGTACTTCAAATGAGGTTTTTCGAAAACTCAAAAATTTTCTGTGAAAAAGAGCTTGAAATTTCGAATTTACAGTAGGGTTTATTCGCTGTTTTTTTTTAAAACGGCTGCAAATTTTTCAATGAAAATTGCAAATTAGGACGAGGTTTTACAGTTCTTTAATATTCATAAAGTAATATTTCCGTTATTTTATTAGGAAACCAAAAAAATAACAAAATTTCAAAAAAAAAAAAAATAAATTGGGCGGCGACAGATGATATCTGACAAGAGCATGTGGCAAGTTCGCATAACTAACCAGACTAAAGAAAATAGTAAACTGATACTAGAGATTTTTTGCTTATGGCCAGATTTCATTGCCATAATTCCCTACAACATACTTATACAGATATATGTAAATATAAAACATTTGAGAATGATGTTGAACAAGTGACTAGTGATTGCATTGTTCAAAAATTTGTAAACCACCCTCATTTAATTAGACCTGAAGTATTAGTGGAGAAGTATATGAAAGAAATATTTTGTTGTTGTTTTTCAATTTTCTTCATAATGAAAATATGGAATTTTCTAAGTTTTCAACAGTGGCAACTCTTTTTACGAGCTAAGGCCTGCCAGCAGCATCCCGGCCTTGCGGCCATGGGTTAAAGGGTACGTGCGGTTAGCACATAGCTACCCCTAAGCTTCATTTCTGGTATTCTCAAACTGAGAAGTGAGCTTTCTCATCGTCACACAGCAACAGATATGGGGACATTGCAAGGAATATACGCAACTAATTTTTGCCCCGATTGTTTATCAAACCCGGAGTTGCGCCGCGGTTCATTACCAAAAAAAAATAGTTTAAATGTGATGATTATATAATAATACATTGTATACTTCAGAAATATTTTCCAAATATGATTCCAAATATTTTCCTCCTACTCCCTGAAATTTATGAAGGTAATAAATGCGTTTTTTAAAACTCGTTTTGAACCTTAGCTGCAGACAACAATTACTTTGAGTAACACTTACTCGGTGTGGAAACAATATGTCGAAGCGTTTCGTAAATCAAACATACCAAAAATAGGCCTACCTAAATCGATAATTGGATTTTGACAATTGGATTTGATCTACATATTTCAGTATTTAATTATGATGTAGCAAAAATATAACAATCAGAGTCGAGAAAAGACACTCAGGGCTGTAATGGGTTAATTCCCGGCAATTACCATGGAAGTTGAAAACCTATGAAAACCTACTAATGAAAATAGTAGGATCACTTGGCTTCTCGATTCTTGCCCATGGCAGAGACGTTCAACTGGTCTCGTTAACTCAACCGCCAACAGAGAAACGTTCTCCGGAAGTCAAATAGGTTAGAGCACACAGTGATGAGCACTTTAAGGGCAACCAATATGTTTTATGTAATGTATAATTGTTTACTTTAAAAATAGAACACTCATAGTTGACAAATTAATTACTACATATGTATGTACATTTATGAAGCTAGTATGTTAATAGTTGAACATATACTTCACATTTTATTAAATGTGAAACTAAAATAAGGCAGAAAATATAGTGATGGGCACTTTGAAGACGTTCGTGGGCGCTTTGTAATTTAGTGATGAGCAATCAGAAAAATGGATTGCAAGAAGCCCAACAAAGTCAAATAGCATTGTTAAACGAATTGGCGTGTTACTGCTGGTTTATTAGCATTTAGTCATTCAATAAGTATAAACATTTTACACAAAAAAGTATATTTTCGTCGTCTGAATCACTTTCCTCCACAGAATCTCCTGGAAAAGCATGTTTTGTGAAATACCTTTTGACACAATTGGCAAAACACCCTAATTCTTAAAATTGAATGTGTTTCCACACTGGAATCTGCCCTAAAGAAAATACTTCCGTGGACTTCTGGAGGAAAGAGACTTGCTGCTGGTTTTTCCACCTTACAAATGCCTGTAGAAGTGCTCGCCTGACAAATGTTCTTATTTCTTTCACCTCCTTTAAATGTGTTTAAACCTTGAATGGGAGAATATGTCATTCTTTGTGAAGAATTGAAGTTTGTTTTCCTGAGGTTAGTCCGTTTCCTCTAGATGTTGTTTTTTCTGTTTAATGTTATTGAACTTTTATACTCTTTCTTCTCCAACAATATCGCAGAACTTTTCAAATCTCAATGGTTTGTTCTGTGTTTTTTGGTTACAATGTTGTCATTATCCACATTTGATGCGATGTCATTGTACATCCGTCCAAGACATTTTGTGAAATCAATGCTCGCAGGGCTCCAGGGAACAGGGCTACAAGCTCTAAAATCATTTGGCAACGTTTCTGGCTTTATTGCGCGCACTACCTTCCCCAATACCTAGTGAGAGCCTGAGAAGCAAGTGCTCGACGCTATGTTAGCATTCCCTTCTTCCACGTGCTCTTCATTGGTTCAAATCCGGCGACTAATGCTAATTGGAGAATTCTTGTGGCGTTCTTATTCAGTGCTATTAAAATTATTTGTAATTCAGAACAGAGCTCACTCGTCTGACAAGTAAAGTGAGTTTTGTGACCATCCACGAAAACAAGAGAGAGATTTTTTAGCAAAGAACAGTTCTAATCAAACGTTTGCCAACTGAGTTCACTTGAAAGATGGGAAAAAGTCTCAATTACATCAGTAACATATATAACAGATTTAATAGTTCACTGTAAGAACTTTTTTGTCTTCAAACCGCCTTCATACCTCAAAATCAGTGTAATTTAATTACCTGAAATGGTTTTAATAAATTATTATGCCGATTTTTTGGCTTTTAGTGCATTTTAAAAACATTTTAAGAGCATTTTATTGATCATTTTTTGCGATGTTTATGTCCTTGAAGTCCGTTCCCAAGTGACATTTAACCCCAGAACGTTTATTGGGACAGTAATGGGCATCAAATTTCAGTGATGGGCACAGTGCCCATCGCTATTCAAAATATTTCTAAATGTATACTTTTGCTTAACAAGGGAAACAATGTTCGAAAATTGAATATTAACATTACAGCAATGCATACAAAATAAGTACCTCAAATTACAGTGATGGGCACTCCAAGCCCATCATTGCCGTGCACGTCAGTAATATTTACAGTTACGGGCACTCTCTCTTTCTGTTTATGGCCTGCTCTGAGAAGATGGAAACACACATAAAACGTAGATGGCAACACTATACATAGAGAGGATACCAAATAAAAACAGACGCATTGACTTAAACCCTTAGTAACTGGACACACCTCCGCGAACGAATCCGCGTTTCGACGCACAGAGCACTTCCAACAGCGAGCCAATTTCGTGTTACACTTTTGGCCACGCACCACAATCACTCGCTTTTGTTCTTTAATTTGCACCACAATCAGTAAAGTACTGCCCACCAGCAGTATGGATTGCTTTTTCGGGCTGCTGGGGCACTACCAACTATTGAGGTCTACCTACGCTCACTGCGGGACACATTCAAAACATATTCCGGAGCTGCAAACTTCAAGACACACACGGCACATTATTGACGTACTTAAAGTTTCAGTGCCCATCACTATACTGATGCCCACGACTGTAGCGGTTACCCTAAATCGTCCTCAGTATCCTTTGTTTATCGGTAATGTTTTGATAAGTCAAACTAGAGGTGCTACAGAATGGTACATATTTTCTTGTATAATTTTTCTATCTCCTTTGGTCTCGGCTAACTCTCCAGGACTTGCTACATACTCTTGCCAGCTGCCAAATATATGGGCGTCCAAAGTATTTTTTCTGAAATTTTTCTTAATCTTTCGGTTTCCTAATAACAGAACGGAAATATTATTTTAAGAATGTTAAAGAACAGTTAAAACTCGTCCTAAATGGCAATTTACTTCGAAAAATTTGGAATCGTTTTTAAGAAAATGGCGTTTAAGCGATACTGCAAATTCGAAATTTCAAACTCTTTTTTATAAAAATTTTTCGAGTTTCGAAAAACTTCATTCGAGGTCATTTGAAGCAATTTAACTCACAAATACAATAGTGTTTACAAATTGTTCTTCACTCGTTGGGGAACGGTGCGCTCAACTCCCCTGAGAACCCTGCGGGCGGGAGGATATCGAGGTTTCGCCCTGCAAAACACATCTTGTCTAGTCTTGTTGAGCAGTCGGTTTGTGATGGCTCTCTTCAGTTCGCTCTCAAACGCAAACTGTATATCAGTTGCATACCTTGACCATACCATGACACATCTTGTCTAGTCTTGTGAGCAGTCGTTTGTGATGGCTCTCTTCAGTTCGCTTCTCAAACGGCAACTGTAATCAGTGGACATACTGGACCATACCAGTGACACCATCTGTCTAGTCTTGTTGAGCAGTCGGTTTTGTGATGGCTCTCTTCAGTTCGCTCTCAAAACGCAAAAACTGTATATAGTGACATACTTGACCATAACCAGTGACACATCTTGTTCTATCTTGTGACAGCAGTCGCGTTTTGATGGCTCTCTGTCAGTTCCGCATCTCAAAACGCAACTGTATATCAGTGACATACTTGACCATACCAGTGACACATTTGTCTAGTCTTGTTGAGCAGTCGTTTGTGATGCTCTCTTTCATTCGCTCTCAAACGCAACTGGCTATATCAGTGACATACCTTGACCATACCAGTGACACATCTTGTCTAGTTTTGTTGCAGTCAATCGGTTTGTGATGTGGCTCTCTTCAGTTCGCTCTCAACCGCAACCGTATATCATGACATACCTTGAACCATACCAGTGACACATCTTGGCTAGTCTTCGTGAGCCAGTCGCGTTTTGTGATGGCTCTCTTCAGTTCGCTCTCAAACGCAATTGTTTGTATCAGTGCAGCATACCTTGACCATTACCAGTACCATACATATAGTGACCACATCTTGCTCTAGTCTGTTGAGTAGTCGATTGTGATGGCTCTCTCCAGTTCGCATCTCAAACGCAACTGTATATCAGTGACATACCTTGACCATACCAGCTGACACATCTTGTCTTAGTCTTTGTTGAGCAGTCGGTTTGTGATGGCTCTCTTCAGTCGTTCTCAACCGCAATTGTGGATCAGTGACATTACCTTGACCATACCAGTGACAGTACAGATCAGTGACACATCTTTCTACTCTTGCTTGAGTTAGTCGGATTGTTTGACTGGCTCTCTCCAGTTCGCCTCAAAACGCAACGTATATCAGTGACCATACCGTTGACCATACCAGTGACATACATACAGTGACACATCTTGTTTTCTAGTCTTGATTGAGTAGTCGGATTGTGATGGCTCTCTCCAGTTCGCTCTTCAACGCAACTGTATATTCCAGTGACATACCTTGACCATACAGTGACACATCTTGTCTAGTCTTGTTGAGTATCGGTTTGTGATTGGCTCTCCAGTTCGCTCTCAAACGCAACTGTATATCATGACATACCTTGACCATACCAGTACACATCTGTCTAGTCTTGTGAGCAGTCGGTTGTGATGGCTCTCTTCAGTTCGCGGTCTCAAACGCAACGTGTTATATCAGTGGACATACCTTGACCATACCAGTGACACATCTTGTCTTAGTCTTGTTGAGCAGTCGGTTGTGATGGCCTCTTCAGTTCGCCTCGTCAAACGCAATTGTGTATCAGTGACATACCTTGAACCATACCAGGACATACATATCAAGTGACACATCTTGTCTAGTCTTGTGAGTTAGTCGGATTGTGATGCTCTCGCCAGTTCGCTCTCAAACGCAAAACTGTATATCAGTGACATACCTTGACCATACCAGTGACACATCTTGTCTAGTCTTGTTGAGTAGTCGGTTTGTCATGGCTCTCTCCAGTTCGCTTCCAATCGCAATTGTGTATCAGTGACAGCGTCAATGAATGCGTGGGATGCAGCGCATCCCTTCGTTATGCGGTTGGTTTTATGATTTCTAACCTTTAGAGTATAAATTTTTCATTTGCTCTATGCAATAATATATTCTTTCTTTGAGCGTTTCAGACCACTATATCGGTTTACAGTACCTGGTTTTGTAACACTGGGACTGTTCATGAGAGAGTCACATCCGTTCCCTATGAGAGCGCGAGAAAGGCTATAAAAATTGGTGTACAAAGGGGCGGTTGTGTATGGATTACTGCCTGTCGATCCGCGAGCAAGATTACGCTTTGCAAATTAGTTTTTGAAAAGTAAGCTTAATGGTAATCTTGACCCGTCTATAACTTTATTTTCTAGCGGAGCTTGTTTTTACTTCAATTGCCGCGTTAAGAGTCGAAATAACAGGTATTGGATTACAGAAAATACACACATTGTTCACCAACGTCCGGTACACGACATACGAGGGCAGGGTATGTTGCGCAATCAATGCTAAGAGAATAATTGGGCCGTTGTGGGCATCATATCCCGGAGCTCTTCTTCCAAATGTTCATGCATGAAGCACGTAACTACGGTAATTTTCAACAGGACTCGGCAAACGCACACAAGGCTTCAGTTTCCATAAGGGCTTTAGGTGCCATGGCGGAGACAGCAGATTTATCAGCCGTGGTTTGTGGCCGACCGGTGCTTCTGACCTGACTCCATGCTATTACTTTCGTTGAGGATTCCTGAAGGATGGTGAAATGCCACAAATTCCCAACCGAAAATTAAAGCACAATATTCAGGAACAGATCTCATCAATGCCACAAGACATCCTTTACCGAGTGAACCAGTGTTTAAAAGGTGTCAAGAATGGATAAGAGCAAAGGATGAGCAGTTCCAGCATCTACAATAATGTGAGTACAATTTCAGTTTTCCGTAGCGAAATGGCACCTTCCCCCTTCGAATTTAATGGAAGTAGTATCGAGGCTGCAAAAGGCGCATTTAAAGCCCACTCAGAAATTGGCATTAATTCATACTTACATAATGCCACATTACCTTTATCAATCCATGCCATCAATGTCGATGCTCAGGGAAGCGGACGGTCAAATCTGAGTGGCAGTCAAACAGTTCCTGCATATGCAATGAGTTCTGCAGATGGCTTATTCTATCTGGCCAATGGAGGACTGGGATTGCTGCGGCTCGCCCAAAACGTTCCCAGAGTTGTGCTGAACCTCGGATTACGATTAGAAACATTTGCACATCCTATTTGCAGATGGTTGAGCTCCAGCCCGAGTTTTTACCAACGGACACTAAAGACAGCAAAATCACTGAGACTCAACTTGCCCTTTTCCGAACAAGATTTAAGGGCTTATAAAAAGAAATGCGCCGATGACGAGGTAGCCACCTAGGAGAAGCTGGGATCCCAAGGGAGAGCGGTTAGGGCGCATATAAACGATCTAATTGGAAATGCCTTTTTGAAAGATTATCATCTTCTGAAACCTGGTCTTTTTATCACCGCACTTCAAGTGAGATCAAATACCGCTTCCAATAAAACTACTCTTAGTAGAGGAAGGCCCAGAGAGGATGTTTACTGCAGGAAGTGCAATATAGCGGTAGAAATCATGAATAACGTCCTCGGTCAGTGCATTTTTACGAAGCCAGCAAGAATAAAGCGCCTTGACGAGATCAAAAACTTCATAGAAGGGAAGATGCTCCGTAAATCGGACACCGTGGTGTCCACGGAAGTAACTTTCTCCGTTGCCGAAGGGGTAAGGCTCAAAACTGACCTGGTAATGAAAAGCCGGGAAGGGGTCCACTTAGTCGATGTGACTGTCCGCAGTGAGGATGCGTCTAGCCTTCTGAAAGCAGGGGAGGAAAAGGTGGTAAAATACCAACCAGTCATTCTGGCAACTTCATGGAGTACCCAACGCCAGAATCCTACCAGTGGTGGTTGGAACCTCTGGGGCTATGCCATGATTTACAGTCAGTACCCTCAAGATCTTGGCGATCACGTCTCGAGGCGATCTACTATCTCGTTAATTGCTCTCAGAAGCTTTATTAAACTTTACGCACAATTTGTAAATTACGATGGAGCAATTTAGCATTGCTGGTAGTAAATGCAGGAGAGAAACTTCAATGTCCTGTGAGGAAGTCTAGGGAACCCATTGGATCCTAAAATGCCTAGGAATTACCCAGTTACCACGACTTTAAGTGAAAAGTGTATGCTATGTAATGTAGCAGATAGAAAATTGTGTAGACAGAATCCATGTTTTGTGGGTCCTTGTACAGAAAAATGATTGATGGCCAAACGTCCCTTGGCCTGCCCCTTTTTTTGACATTGACCAAAGCTAGAACCTAATCCATTCTGACGATTTTCTCCAAATTGATATTCTTCGATCAATTTAAGGGATACAAAGCCTTCTAAGTTTGAAATGGATATTTTGATTTCTGAGAATACTTTATCTGAAGGCTTAATATTTTGAATATTTCCTCAAAAATGAAATTTTTTGAGTAAACATTTTCCTTTGATAGCATGAAGGATGCTCAAGAGAATGATGCAGATCTCATTATTACTAAAACTCTTGATTTTCCAAAAAATCCAATTTTTTTCGGTGTCTTCAAAAAACTACAATGTGGAAGATAGAGAGCTTTCCTTCATAAAATCTGTCCTTTAAAAACATATTGAAATAAGTTCATGAGCAATTATACGAAAACATAAGTAGTTTTCTCGTAGTTGTGTGTGAAATACAGGCAATTTGAAATTTTTTAAAACAATTATTTCCTAAAAAAGGCTATAATTTTTTAATAAAATTTTCTCTTTGTATGAAACAAAAGACGGTAAAAAGTTAGTGCTAGTCTCACTTCCGGCAAACTCTCTGTATTTTCGAAAATTGTAAAAACTTGACATTTCATAACTATAAATTTGTACATAGAGATTTTTGCCCTGGACAAAATCTCTTATAAAAATTAGCTCTTTAAGAAAGGTCATGTATAATTGTTTTGAAAAACGTGTCGTTTTCGCGTAGTAAGAGCTTCAAATTTCTTGAATTTATAAAAACACATTTTCTCAAGAACCACTGCAAATTATTTGTTTAAATTATTTTCTACGTATAAAAAACGGACTTTTAAAGGAATGGATCAGGTCTCCTTTTTTTTAACTCTGTGCGTTTTCGATAATTGCAATTTTAAAAAGAATGCAAGAAAGTATGTGCACCCCTGCTGCAATACATTCTAAATCTGATAACTATCATTCCCGACTTTGACATTTGATTTCTAGAACTTAACCCTTGAACTGCACACTGGACAACAACAACACTTCAAATTCACTCTGAGTGGACATTTCTGAAGATACCGCTTTACGTAAATTAGAATTACACCATGAACTATCCCTCATAACTTACAGACTCAGTTGGTTCATACTTCTTCGGAATAGAAGCTTAACCGTCAGTGGTGAAACTGGGGTCTACTGGAATCCAGTGTGTAGTTTCTGAATAAAATAGAAATAGTATTCTTACTATTATGTTTATCGGATGTGACAATGGAAATACCTTCTCATTCTAGTATCGAATCATATTTTTTAATTTATTGAATACATATCTATCTTACACTTTGAAAATATTAAGCTAGGTATTTGTTGTTCTTATCTGAGTTTCTTGAATTTATACCAATTTTATCACGTACGTTACAATGCATTGTACATTTTATTATTATTAATTAATATGTTAGGCTTATTAAAAGCTATAACATGACATTAGATATATTTATTAAAGTTCGCTTTGAGCTAATGCTCGGTGGCAAACATGATAACAATTAAAATTAG
>BOPP01000152.1:1083489-1133163 GCA_017312745.1 Gryllus bimaculatus
TGAAAAGGGAGGGATAAAAGAAAAAAAAAAAGGCAAGGTTCGTAGTGGCCGATTCCACAAGGAGGAGGACAGAAGGAAATAATTGTTTTTTAAACAATTTACAGGCCTATAAGTTTTTTGACCCATCAGTCCGTATTGCAACAGATGGGAACAACATAATCGCGGAAGTATATTAGACGAAGTTTTTTGGAATAAAATTGATTTGGCTATTTCAAAATCAACAACGGTTTTCGTCTGGGTAAATTCATGCGACGCCAAACAATTGCTTTTGTCAGGACATAGCGATTTATTTAGACGAAGGGAGTAGGGTCGACGCAATAACATAATTCGATTTTCTGAGGCTATTTGCATCTCCGTTCCAGCATGGCCTTTTTAATTTCTCAAATTGGTCCAGAAAACGGGAAATAGATCATCGAAATCAATCCTGGTTGCATTAAAAGAATCTTCTTACGGGGCGACTCAAAACAGTTAGAATAGGAGACAAATTATTCATCGACAAGCCGACTGTAACCTCGGGGGTCCCAGGGGAGTGTGTTAGGGCCTTTGCTATTCGTTAGCGTTTTATTAATGACTTTGCACTGGGATTAAAATCAAAAGTTCGACTATTCGGCCGACGATCTGCATAATATATAGGAGTATTCTTCGTCTGAGGACGAAAATGTTTTCACAGGAGCGATCATAACTGTTCTATGGAACTGGGCGTGCACGAAATAAGATGGAATTAAATCCGGAAAAGAGTAATTCATCTTGCTTTACGCAAGTCCCCGCTCGAACATACGCCTTTCCCAAAAAGTTATGAATTTGGAAACTAACGTTATAACCACGTGTAAAAAAACTGTAAGTATTTGGGTTGGTCCTGCCGAAGCGACTTAGGTTGGTCGGAATCATATTAAATACGTTAAAAAATCCTGGAGACGCGCTGCACTTTGTAATGCGTATTCTAAAAAATAGTAAGTCCAAATGCCGCGATCCCTAGCAATATACTACACTTGTACGTCCAATATTGAATAGGAGCGGCATGATGGGACCCGTACAGAAAAAGGACAAATCGAAGCGTTTAGGATAAAATTCAAACGGGCTCAACAGTTTGTAATGCACGGGTGCGTTGGTGACGGACGAGAAGAATGGCGAGTCTTATCAAGAGCAAGGGAACGGGCGCGTTTACTGCGTCAATGTATAAGACATACAGAGGGGACAACAGCATGGGCCAGATATCGGTAAAGATTTACAGAAATCAGATTTATAAAAGCAGAGGAAAGATATCCTTGGCAAAAATACGATGTAGAAGCAAAGAACTTGCTGTAGGCAAGTTTCTTTGTGAATCCGCACTATAGTAGATTTGGAATTAAACTACCGCACCGAGCCACTAGAGGTCTTCCTTCTAATGTATCGCCAAATTTAAAAATCATACTTCATCTCATTCTAGAATCAATCTCGAAATACTGACTGAACATTTTCTTTATTATTAATTATTAAATTATTATTATTATTATTATTAGTTATTATTAATTATTATTATTGTCATAATTTATTTATCCGTATGGCCCCTTATGCAGTGAAGTGGATTGTGAGTGTATGTAGTGGGGGAAGGGGAGTGTAGGGTAGTTGAAAGGCGGAGTGCAAATGTAATGTAGTGTATGTGGTAGTGGTAGTGCAACGTGTTATGTAAACTAGAAGTGAATTAGAGTTAGTTAGAAAATAAATTGAAATTAATTATATCGATCCCCTAATTCTAATAGTAAACCCCAATTGTAATTGTTTAAAATGTTTTAGTAATTCTAAATACTCCTTTGTGATCGCTAATTCCAGGAATTACCTCGCAGGCAAGAAATTGGTCTGCCGGTCTAATAAAGAAAACGTCTAGTAAAGCATTATCGCGGGTCGGTTTGTTTACTACCTGTTTTAAGCCATTTTCCCAGACCAGTTCGTTAATGAGGCGTTGAGCAGCGCCTTCAGCCCCCACATCCCCATTCGTGACATGGAATCTAATCGTTCTGCTCATTTTACTCTTTACACCCTCAAAGCTGACTTTCCGAAAGCCTTCACACACATAACTAGTAATTTAGATCGACATATCTGAAGGTTGGAAGTGGTCGTTCTCTACACAGACGGTTGAGTACGTCGGCAACACTGCGAATCTTTCCAACCGTGCACCTGTAAATGCACACATGACACAGACACCATATCCAGTCTCATCTCAAAACAAAATTTAATGTTTTAGATTATGAAACAGATTTTCAACGCCTTCCTAATACTCACAACCCTTCTCTGTTATCGACAAATACATGCATAGACCAGCGCAAACAGGCTAGGAAGCGAGTCAAAACCACAACACGTAAAGCTGAGCACCCTATCTTGAACTTGAAGCACTTGCACACAAAGACATTTCTACTGAGCCTAAAAAACTAGTATTTATTTCAGGTGACAGCCATGACCGACATCTTTCCTTCACCCTCAGTAGGAAATTACCTAAAATTATTTTTAAACCTAACGGGACTTTTGCAGACGTGACTGCAAAGTTGCACACCCACACGACGACACTGACCAATCAAGACTTATTATCAAGGGAGAAAAAAATACATTAATTTGGGTGGTGGCTTAACACCTGAACAACATGTAAACACGCCGCTGCATGTGCCGCCCGAAACACATTGTAGTCTCGACTCTGCCCTTCTGGTACAACAGATCAACACTATGCAGCAAGATTGAGAACGCAAACCAACAAGTAAAACTGCAACTGAGATTAAAAAAAATTAACACTTTTTTAAATGAATTTCAGCATTTTCAGCATTCTCAGCAAAACACTTCACCCTCCATGGTCTCCACATGAACCTTGCTGCAAAAGATGCAGTCGGCAATAAGCTTGCACAATCACATCGTCAACACCAGTCCTACGCAGACTCCTGCCAAAAATCCATCCTTTTCACCTTGCTTCCGTTCACCACACCCACCCTTATTTCGACCCTCTTACACAATGTGATCAAAATTATCCCGACACGTCCAAAATGGGGTTATGGTGTGGTCGTGTTTTTCATGGAGGGAGCTTGCAGTTCTTGTTGTTTTGTGTGCCACTATCACGGAAAAGGCCTAGGTTGTTTTGCCCATTTTATTGCTTCCCACTGTTGCAGAGCAATTCGGAGATGGTGATTGCACCTTTCAGCACGATCGAGCACCTGGTCATCCTGCACGGCCTGTGGCGGAGTGGTTACAAGACAATAACATCCCTGTAGTGGACAGGCCTGCACAAAGTCTTGACTTGAACCCTATGGAACACCTTTGGGGTGGTTTGGAACGCAGACTTTGTGCCAGGCCTCACCGACCTACATTGATACCTTTCCTCAGTGCAGCACTCCGTGAAGAATGGGCTGCTATTCCCCCTAAAACCTTCCAGCACCTGTTTGAAAGTATGCCTGCGAGTGTGGAGGCTGTCATCAAGGTTAAGGGTGGGCCAGCCACGAACTAGTAAGTCATTTTCATCCACGTGCCCGGATACTTTTGATCACATAGTGTACCTCGTCCTCTGATCCTACTCCCGTTTCTCCCATTCTCGCTACCAATTCGCCTACACCTAATGCTCTAACTTCCTCACATCCTGTCACTGCTGGGACATATTACAACTTTCGAACATGCACTTGAGGTAAACATGGAGTAAATATATAGCAACTACCGTCAGATGCAGTAGAAAAACATGTGTGTATGTACTTGCAAAAGGTAAAGATACTGCACCAAAATGTTTCATAATAATCCCTTTGAAATAAAACTGAGTTTATCGAAGCAGCTCTAAAGAGCGATTTAAATCAAATTGATATTCTTTGATTTACAGAACATTGGTTACTTAATAATGCTTTTAGCACTTTCCAAATTCCAAACTTTTACCTCGCACGCCTAGCTGTACCTATAGAAAAGGAATCGCATAAAGGTCCTGGAGGTAAATGCAAGAACCCCCATGATTTTGGCAGCACGTATTTGATGAATAATTTCATTTTATTTTTGGTAAACAATATAATCATATGTGTATTATTTATTGTGTCAGTGTTCAGATTTCTTATAATGGCAAGAATTTGTGCATCGTGATCGCTGAAATCCTTATTCTTGCATTTATGTTAGGTTATTTCCTTGATGGAATTAAATGTATATTCCGTTGAAATTTTTTTTTGAAATATCTGTAGTACATCTTCCCACGCTAAAAATCATATTACAGGCCTCTAGCCTGGAGAGAGAGAGAGAGAGAGAGAGAGAGAGAGAGAGAGCAGTAGATTATATTATGTTCTTAAAAAACTGGAGATGACGCTAAACAAAGTCACCAATCGCTCTTTTGAATCCATTGTTGTATGTGGAGATTTTAACATTGATTTTCTCGTCGAATCTTGCGAGATATAGTAGTTTCTCAACTTAATTCATTCCTTCAGTTTAGATATTACAATAAAATTATTTACACGAATCACACAAAACCACTACTCGATATGGAATTGAAACAAAAGATTTAGGATTCAGCGATCACGTTGCACACATTCTTATCATTATAAAGACTCTCAACACTGACACAATAAATAATACACATGAGTAGATTATTTACTGAAAGTAAAATGAAATTATTCATCAATTACGTGCTGCCAGTCATGGGATACGGTTTACAATACTGTTGATACAAACGATAAATATAATTCTTATTTTTGAAAGCTTTCGTTTCATTTTAACACTTGCTTTCTGTTGCAAAAAATAAATTTAAATATTTTTCGGAAAAGCAATTCTTGGATAACATAAGGAATTAGAACATCATGTAAAAACAAACGAATTCTTTTTTTCATTTCTTAGCATCATAATGTGTCTTAATATTTACTCCTCTACTTTAAAAAGTACAAATCATTGTTTATAAAAGTCAGAAGGTAGGCTAAAATCATGAAACATGATCAGGATATTTTGAACTGAAATAATAAAACAAAAGCAATGTGGAATATAGTACAAAACTCGACCAAATCAACTAGAAACCTTGTAGAGATTGTTGTTTTAAAAGATAACGATAAAATGTCAAAGATCGGGCAACAGAGGCTAGTATTTTTAACCAATACTTTTAGAGAATTGCTGCCGATCTCACTTAGGTTCTTCAGCCACAAAATTCAACATCAGTCGTGTCACCAAACATTTTAGACATGTTCGTTTCCGAAACGTCTTCCTAGGGAATTATCAAAATAATCGATAAACTAAAAAATAAACATTCGGCCGGTTTAGATGAATTTCCTGTTTGTTTGTTAAATACTTGTGCGTCCAATACCCGTTAACTCACATATATGTAATGTATCCTTATGCAAAGGAATTTTGGCAGATATTTTTAAACAGCTACGATTAAGCCCTTTTCAAAAAGGCAACAAAAATGAATCTCAAAATTATCGGTCAATTTCTCTTTCTATTTTTCCAAAATATTTAAAGATGTCACTTTATCCAAGGATCAAAATGCAGCACCTATAGGAATATTTTTAGAACTTTCAAAAGATTTTGACGTCATTAATCATAACTTTTCACTTTCAAAATTATCTTCGGATGGAAAACTATATGCCTTCGACGATTAGAAACGGAAGAACAGTTCTCTTTGTGAATGATACGAATATTCTTTGCAATAAAGAAGCCGTAAATAGTACAATTGGTTGCGTAATAACAAATTAATAGTGAATGAAAAGAAAACGCGTTCAATGCAGTTTTACATTTTAAATAAACAACTCTATACTCCATTGAAAATGAACGGTGTGCCTTTGGCTGATGTTAAGGTAACCAAATTAGCTTCGACTGAATATTTCAATTCAGTAAAACCTTAAATGAATTGAACAAGAAGTTAAGTTCTTTATGCTACCCTTTCAGAATTCTTTCATATTCAGTCAGCCTTCATAATGTTCGTGGTGTATATTTCTTAAATGTTCATTCCCGCCTGAGATATGGCATAATATTCTGCGAAAATACCCCTTATAGCTACCAGACATTTAGATTACGAAAACAATTGTACAAATAATAAGTAAATCCCACCCACGTGATTCTTGTCAGCTTATCTTTATTAATCTACGTATTTCACCATTGGCTTGTCTCTTAATATATGATTCAGTGTTTTTTTGTCAAAAATGACTTACTTAAGGGCGGGAATATATTTTCAGCAAACGCCGTTGTCTATAACTACAACACTCAAAGTAGTAATCATATTCATCAGGTAACAGTATCAACAGCTCTCTACAAAAAATCACATGTAATGCATGTACATTATTTTACACCACCTTGCCAGATGACATTAAACGATTAAATTCGATAAAGAAGTTTACGTCCCACGTAAAATCTTTTCTGCTGCACAACTGTTTCTATACAATTAGTGATTATACCGAGCGTCTGAAAGGAAAGCAATATAAATTTTAGCAACGACATTTAATGTATTATTTACCATTGGGATTGTAATATTCTAAAGAACCTGTAACAAGTATTGTACTTTAGCTTCTGGATCAATGACTTCCATCTCGAGTTTCCCTGATTCTTGAGCAAATGCTAGTATGCCTTGAGTAGATTCTTGAGCAAAAGCCCCTTGTTTTGCTTCTGGACATAAATGTTACTTCAAATTAACTTCTTCTCATAGCATGTCACACACAGTTTAAAACTGTTTTTGGCGTAAATAAATAAAAATAAATGCATTTTCGTTTCTTCTGCCTTGTCGTTTGATGTGATTTCAAAGTGCTTTTGTAATTATCCTGTTAAAATCTGAAGAAAGAATCTACGTTAGAAAATACGATAAATTTTACTTTTTAAATTCAATTTTTGTTTTTTTCTTGTTTCCCTGCATTTTTAAATAAAAATAAAATACAATAAACACTTTTCAATCATTCACAATTTTTCTCAATCGTTTTAGAACAACAAAAGTGTCTAGGTTCCTTGAGATTCCAGTGTGCAGTTTATGTAACAAGAAGGAAATGAGCAGTGTTTAATTCTTCACTATAAAGACGTACTTATATGTTCAATTTTCAAATCCATATTATTTGTGATTTTTAAGATTTTTAAGAATACTTCTTTTTTCCCGTCGACAAGTTGTCTAATTTCTTCATTCAAAATTCTCAGAGCAATTCTTGGATATTTTCTTTTCCTTTTCCCTAGTGATTCACATTGAACCTTCGCCGAGATTTCTCCGATATTTCTCCATTCTTCATTTATATTATTGCTAGTTGGAATGGATTGATTTTGATATGTATTTTTTCTTGACAGATGAGACTGACCTGCGAATTTAAACTTTTCAATCATTGCATAAGGTTTAAATAGTGATATTGTATATTTTGGAAATGCTGATTCGGGATCTGAAGTCCGTTTGTCTCTATCACGTTAGGTTTTTTTGCAAAATCAAAATGAAAATAGAGAAATATATGACACGCGCACAGGCAATTTATTATCATGTAAAAATTCATGTGTGTAAATTATTTTTTCTCATTATTTTTTCTCCTCTGAACGCTACATTACATATTTATGCAAAGATATAAATATAGAAATATAGAAACATAGAAATATGTAATGCATTGGGTATACTGATTTGAAGAACAATAGTGAAGTGGATCAAATACCTCATATTGTAATGATAATGGTCTCAATTTTATAACGTTTTAAATTAGTTTAAGAAACTTCTTTGGCTTGCTTTTCGCGCGTGAGGTGTAATTGAATTTTCTCTTTTTAGCGATAAACAGTAATCCGCAAGTATGTTTTTATTCCATTTCCTTTGATATATGGGTTCCAATTCCTTTAGATGCTGGTGAAAACTTTCTCCTTGCCTTCGCTCCTGATTCCTAGATTCTCCGGGAAATAGTCAAGATGTGAATGTAACATGGGCACTTAAGCTTATTTTGCAGCCTAAATAGTGGAAAGTAGCAAGCATTCTATTCACCATTTGTGTGTGGCCTGAATCCTTTCTGTTACCAAGAAAGGTTTTGACTACATCTCGGAATAATTTCCATGTTAATCGTTCTGCAGCACACATCATCAAAATTAACACTAGATAGAAGTTTCATGATATACGTATCTGTGAAGATACCTTCTTTGATTTTGACATTACTGATGTCAGAGAATCGATGACGCAGGTACTGAAAGCATTCACATATATTGTTTAGAGCTTTAATGAATTGCTTTGTAAGTCCAAGTTTGGTATGTAGCAGAGGCAACAGTATGACCGATCTGTCAATAAGTTTTTGTTTTTCAAGCCTACGATCCACTGTCTACATAGCCATTATTTTCGGGTTCTCTTGCGTAACCTTGCTCGACTATCCAACTCACACAGAAAGCAGGGGTACTGTGTAACCTGCGTGCAAAAACCTAACAGAATGTCAATGACTAAAATCATCACACTATCCACTTGTGTTCCCGGAACTTCAGTTTACACAACATCATCTCAGGATTACCATGTCTCTCGCATAATAACTAAATGAGAGATGGGAACGGGTGAAAGTTTGTTTTGCGGCGGCGATGGTGTAACGGTTAGCGTATCGGACTGTTATACCCAAGTTGGAGGATTCAAACCCGATCGAAGCCGTGGATTTTTAAGGGCGACAAAATTCTTAATATGCCTTCCTTCGGAGGGGAAGTAAAGCTGACTGTCCCATGTTAGTAGGTTTACTTGCATGTAAAAGATCCTCAAGCCTAAATGACGCCTCTGAGCTAAATTCAAATCGCCAGTTTCGTCGCCCAAGAAATACCTTCTTTCTCCACTAGTGGGTGAAAAGGAGCGTAGCAAAATTTGCGTGGTCAGACGGAAGAGCGGGCCTGATGGCCCGACTCTCGTCACTAATTCAATAATTGTTTTCATTATGACGGGCCCACTTCAAAGTACGCTTGGAGGCTTCGATAAAAAGTTTGCGTTGTATAAGTTCGTACTGTGGTAATTCTAGTTTCGGCATAGCCTTCGGATTTTTGTTGCTGTAACCAAAGTTCCTTTTCAGAGAAAAAGTGTTTTAAGTCTTGTTCGTAATATCTGTACCAATAGTATGTCGTTTCTCGGGCCAACACGTTCCTTTCGCGAAACGTAACCCCGAGGATCTCGGCAGATTCCTTTGTAAGTCCAAGATATCAAACAAAATAATTTAATGCACTTTACTTGACAAGTTTACGTTTTTTTGCAGTCTTCAATAGAGAAATCACCGTGCGAGGCAGGATCGGCCATTTCTACATCACATTCAGATTCAGAGGAGGGACAGTCTTGTAAATTTCCCGAATGCTGTGGGACTGGTATATCAAAACCACAAGGAAAGTGGTAAAATTGCTGACGGAATATTGTTTGTATAAAGAGTAATACTTTTGATCTTGCTGTTAAATCCCTTCACAATCACAGAACAGAAGTAGCAGTCAGTACTGTGCGCTGAAGGTTCTTGCCACACCTTGGAATTTGGAATGGCAACTCTGTTCTCTCACCATTGCCGTAAAGACTCTAACGCGTTCTACAATCCCTGTGCGGTGCCCAGAGCTGTCTTGGTCTCCCAGTTTGATAGCAGTAGGCGTAGTTGGCCTTTCTCATGAACTCGGTTATTTTGCGCTGCTGTCTTATCGGCACGAAACTTCCACACACACAGCAGAATGCATCTGGACTGTTCTAGCAGCCACGACGTAGCATATTGATATAATCTCAATAAAAATGTAATATTTGTTTATTGAAATACGCGTTAAATACCGGCTCTAGACTGAACGGATTGTATAGGGTTGCCAGATGGTTGCAGGAAATCGAAATAATAAACTAATTTGGAAATCTGAATTAAAACAACTCCTCCTATAACAACTTAAGAAGTGCATTAATGTCTGAATGCGATAAAAACGTAATTTAATATTTTAAAAACACGTCACGTGATGTAGGAAAAATATCGCCGTATTCTGATCTAGGGAGCAAAAGTAACCCTAAAAAGTAATACAAGATGGAGGCAATGAAACCATTACATGCCAGTGTAATTACACTTCTATGATCGTGTGGCCGGTGTATTTTGAATGTTGTAGTTGCTGTACTTTCCTTCATTTTTCATATTTTCGGGTGTTTTCTTTTTTATATAATTAAAAATAGTGGTGCTTAATAACACACACTATCTCGTTTTATTTCCAACGTTCATAATTTCTACAAATTCAGAGTTCTCAATGAAAATTACACCTGTGTCCTTTGGTTAATAGGAAGACAAAGAATATTAAAAATGGAGAAACTTTGAGTAAATTTAAAAAATGTTTTTGAGTGTTCATGTACAATACATCTAGAAATTAAAAAAATATTCGTTTTAAACTCTCAGGGCCTGGAGTTCGTTCATAACAATCTGGAAATCTAAATGAAAAACATCATTCTGGAGATAATCGTTTGAATGGTTTAAGCGCCAGCGTTGACTACAGATTAACGAACAGAGTCAGACGTTTTGCCGTCAATAGACTTTTGGGTATCAATAGTCCACAAAACGTGTGTTCTGAATACGAAAAGGCTAACAGGAAGATATTTACTGCATATAGCACCAAAATATATCCAATTTTCAATACCTTCTTCAATACTTTCGATCTCATAATACGAGTTTTTTTGTTGCCGCATTACAATATTTTCTCTTGATTACGTAGGTATGTAGTAAGGTGAGATTAGTACACTGAAGTGATAACGGGCATGAAATACCTCCTAATATCGTGTTGAACCTTCTTTAGTCCGGCGAAATGCATGGACCATGCTCGACGTAGCGTGGACTCAGCAAGTCGTTGGAAGGTCCCTGCACATATTGGACCATGCTGCCTCTAAGCCATCCATAATTGCGAAAATGTTGCCGATGCAGGATTTTCTGCACGAACTGACCTCTTAATTTTGTCACATAAATTAATTCGGTTCCACGGCACAATTTACGGTCAGTGTGTTTAATCCTGACCCCACTCTAGGCAAGTTTAACGGAGTGTACACGTAGGCTTCCGCGGCTCGAGTTCATGACTTCTAGGCTGTCTGGGCCGCGTCGTTGGCAGATAGGCCGACGTTTCGCTTATCATGTCGCAGGCTTCTTCAGGGTAGTGACCATTCGTCACTCAGATTCATTTCCAATGCCGAGCGCGACCTTGGATCAATCCAGATACATGACTGCAGGGTCCCACCCTGCAGAATTGCGAAAAGAGATTTCCAAGAAGTTGTCTGGGCACTCGATTCCAAATAGTTAATGATATTTATTTACATATACTACACTCATATTATACGCCTGTGTAATATTGTTTAATACATAATATACAGTTCCCTTAACTTAGTATCATAAATGAATGTTGCACCCTAGTATCATAAATATCTGTACAAGAGATGCTCCAAGCGTCTTTTCAAGTAATAGGATTATTACAACATCGGCAAAGGAGGTCATTGGAATGACCGTATGTTAAATTAAAAATATTATAAAAATATACATTTTGAATCGTAACTAGAAAATAATTTAACGATACATTTTATAAATCAATGCCAAAAAATTTAATATTTTCATTTAATTCCATATTACTTCAAAATTTCCTCCTATTAAATGGTATCTAATCAGGTGAAAAAGTGAGGAGTGGAAGCCGAAAGGCAGCTCATGCAAATATCGCGTTCGATGTGGTTCCTGATTAACTAATCTTAAAGCTGACTTTGTACTTGAGCTAGTAACGTGGTAATGTCCTGCTGACATTGGCTTGGGTTGACCTCCTTGTCAGGAAGAGCGCCCGCTCGTGGCCTTCACCTCCCGATTGTGCCTGCCCAACGGCCAAAGTCGCCGTATGAAACCATATTTTTTTCCATAACTCGTGTTCTAATTATCAAATACACGCAAAAATGTATTTTCTGACGCGGACTCGCTGCTGGTAATGTGTCGTGAAATTCGAATGTCCCACATCGTGAGTGTTGTGCCAGCTCGCGCCCCGCCAGCTGTAAACGCCCCATCGGTGCCAGCTGTAAGCGCGTGGCTGGGACATCTTTCCTTTTGCCACAGATAATTTGAGTGTGTGATGCCGGTTGCCTACACTGCGTGGATTACGAGAAAATGGAACATTATTTACTAGTGCAAGCGTTTGTAGCAACAGAATAATTTAATAAAAATGACATAAAATGTGTAACATTTTACAGAGTACCCAAAGATTGTGACTTGGAAATGTTACATAACTCGCTCTTGCAACAGTAGCGGATCCAGGAGGGGCATGTGGACCATGCACCCCCCAAAAGGCCTTGAGTTTCCGTTTGTTACCTCCTTTTATTTCGAAAAAATGATTTAAATATTTATTTTTGCTGAAAATATGTAATTAGTGTCGTGACGATCTCGAATTGAAGGATCGCGGGTTTGAATCCCGCCTCGGGCATGGATGTATTTGTAATCTTGCCTTCATCCTTCATCATCATCATCCTCTCACTACATTAAAGAAGGATTTATTCTCAGTGAGAAGATCTTCCCTGCGCGGGCAGGAGGCCCTTTTCCTTAATGGGGTGTGCAGTTCTCTAATAAAAAAATATACACTTCAAAAATAACATACAATATAATAAAAAAATGTATGTCGGCCCCCGTGACGCAGACGGTTGCGGCAGCCGTCGTCTGTGCCGAGGAGGCTGCAGGTTCGAGTCCTGCGTAGACATGGTCGTTGTGATTGCACCTTCACCTATCATCATCATCCTATCATCTCATAAGTCACACTACAAGGCGTAACAACCTTGTGGCAATCCAAGGATACAGCTGAAAAGCTGATCCTGGAAGAATTACACACGTTAATCGTATAGCGTGGTCAGTAATGGCCTATACGCCAATAATAATAATAATAATAATAATAATAATAATAATAATAATAATAATTATTATTATTATTATTATTAATAATATTAATTATAATTATTATTATTATTATTATTATTATTATTATTATTATTATTATTATATATATAATTATTATTATAACTATTATAATAATAATTATTATTATAACTATTATAATAATAATTATTATTATAATAAATGTAAATTATTTAACAATAATCTACGATGCCCCCTCTAAAATGATCGGCTGAATCCGCCCCTGTGTTGAACTCTACGTTGTTGGTGTTGTAGACTCATTGTTTCGACTCGTGACTCATTGTTTACGAAACGGCATGTCACTGCTTAGCCAAGCGATTGAAAAAAAAATGCGAGCGCAATCGGATAGTTTCAAAATGTTATCAAGGCTTCATTTAAAGGACCTCAAAATTAAGAATACCCTTTTCAAACTCAGAGGGCCTCAAGTTCATTTCAATCGATCGGGGAAAATTAATTTGGGAGAACATCAGCTGAACGGTTCAGGAGCTAGCATTGACCACAGATGTACGGACGTTTTACTTCAATCAATTGTTCGGTATCAAGGACCCACAAAACACGGATACTGACTACACAACGTGTTAGAGACAGTAATTTACTAAATAGGAACAAGATGTATCCACTTTTTTGTTACTAGGGCACGGCAATAATAATTTTTTCTTCGAAAATTTTTCTTTTTTGGCACACGATTACAATATTTTTTCATCTTACGGAGTAAGAGTGAGAAAGTAAAAAAAAGGAATTCCTTTCTTGTGTGCTCACTCTGTGCCTACAGGTAAATTAAAAACCGGCCACAAACGTATATTTATTTCATCTATATTTTGAAACATGATACTTTTGTTAATTATTGTTGTGATAGCTACTCACATGATCACCACGCACATTGAAACGCACTTCATGACATGAAAACGATTTGATCTACTCTTACACACTTATACACACTCCACTCTCAAAGCCGACCTCCCAAAAATTTTCATACAGTTCATAACAACTTAGATCATCATGTCGGAAGCCAGGATGCCGTCGTTCATAATTCATACGGTTGACAATCAATAGACAACACAGTCAAACATTCCACACGAGTGTTCATCAAACACAATCGTCACTGTAAATCATAACACACAGGTTATGATATTCCTAATTCGCAAATTGCTTTATCACTATCTGTACACATAATCACGACCTAACGCAGTTAAGTAAGAAAGCGTGTCAAAACCATCAAGTTCCTCTGGTGATCTCACCAGAAAATACCATCCCTACAGACCTGAGGGAACACTTTCTTTTATCGCACTCAATCATAGCTGCCGTACTGCTTCCTTATTCTCAGTGAGAACATCTTCCAGATTGTTAGACACGGCTGTGTTCAACCGTAACGAGAAGTTTGCCGACGTGATTCGAGTGTTCGATAAACACTAAAGATATTCACCAAACAGGGCTCGATCATTGCCATAAACTGAATGTTTTTTTACTCCCGATCAACAAATAAACAACTCACAATTGGCTGCTCAAAACACTAGCATTATCGGCTCGTTTCGGCCATCTGGTGCTGTAGACCACCACTACGCAGCAAGATAAATCATGCTAACGAACAACTAAAATTGCTTCCGAGAGACACAAGTATTACAATGTAATATCGTGCTTTTCTCTCAGAGAAACAGTTCACCCGAAATGGTCTCCACCTAAAATTTGTAGAAAAACACACTCGGTAAAGATCTAGCGTCACTCATTGCATAGGCAGTGTCGTCGAAGATTAGTCCCTGACCATTCCTTAAATTATTCTACATCATACACCGCATTTCAACTTACCTACTTACCTCCTCTCTTCTTCATCAATTGCTATTTCTCTTTTCCTGTCACTTGGGCTTCTTGTCACTATATACTCCGTCCACGCTCTCTATATAAATGAGAAGGAAATACAAATCAGTGCAGCACGCAGCAGAAAAATATCCATTTTAGTTCATATATACGAAACGTAAGAGATATGCACGTGGATAATTTTCTGCTGTGTGCTGCAATTGCATTTTTTCAGTACACATAGTGTCTCAGCATAAAGGTTACAAACTTCTATGGCGTATAGAGTAGTCTAAAATGATCACTTTTCTCTAATGAACATGTAGTGGGAAGATTCATATAATAATATGAGTTTATACATGTGGCATTTACCCCAGGGTTTTAGGCAACTCCGTAAACACAGATGTTTGGCGGATCACATTCTGACGCAAGCAAGGGGGATTTCATGAAGCTGCTGAACATCTATGCACATGAAGAGCAATTGAAAAATACGTCACTCTCAGATGTGAAAGTACAAAACAATTAGATCTTTTGATTTAATATAATTTAAAATGAAACTTACACATAACGGAACTGAGTGTTAAATTAAATATGCTGTACTATACATTCAAAATGCGAGAACATTTAATGAGGTTCCTTTTCACTCAGAGAACGTAATTTGTGAATATATGTACTACATATATTCTCGCCTGAGATGTGGCATAATATTTTGGTAAACACCTGGTACAAGCCATAAAGAGACATGTATATTGCAAAAACATGTTAAAGAAATAATGAATAAATCAGCCATGCGATTCTTGTAGGCCTCTCTTCATGTAACGTGCAATTCTACCGTTATCATGCTTCTTCATTTATGAATCATTGTTTTGAAAACTTGATTTACAATGATCGACATATATTTTTACCTAATGCAGATATTCATTTCTATAGAACACGACAGAGTAAAACTTTTTATCCTGCATCAATAGTACATCTTCCAAATTTCACAATTAATTTCTTGTGCTTATTTTTACAATTTGTTGACAGCCGATATAAAAAGGGTAAGAACATTACATTCTTTCATAAAAGTATTTCCTACTGTAAAACTGTATTTATACATACCATTAATGGCCATAACTATTAAGAAAAGTGACAGTAGTAGATAAAAGTATTATTAATAAAAAAGAAAAAAATATGAGTATCAAGCATGTTTAAATATTTGCGGCTTCGCTACTTAAAACAGTGAATATTATAGTATTTTTGTTCCTATCAATAATTAGTATTGTAATCAGCTTCTGGGTCATGTCTTCTACCTTTATTACATTTGTCCTTCAGTTTCTCTTGATTCACAGAGCAATGACAGAGATGGTCCCTTACTTTATGTCTGAATGTATATTTATTTTTACTGTATGTGCAGGTTTTTTGAACGGTCTTTCTGCTATTCATTAGCCACCAAAAACAGTTCAAATCAGAGTGTTGGGTATGGGGGAGAAGGGCAAAATGGTATATGTAAAAGGAGTCTGGGAAAAGGTAGGTATTTCGTCAGGAGTACCTTCAAATCAAACCTATAATTTGTTTGCGTTTCCAAATAGTTTCTATTACACGGGTGCTTTTTCAGCAGATATGGATGGCCACAACGCTCGTTGATAGTTATATTCGTAATTCAATATATATGTACCAAATGTAATGTAAAATATAATCTATGTATTATAAATGTATATTAGTAGTAAAGGAAAGAATGGTGTGCTGAAGAAACTGTGTGTCGAACTGCTCTACTTTCCCATTTTTCACATACAGTTTTTGTCTATTTTACTGACGATAAATAAATAAATTCCTATATTTACGGTATTTTCCCGTTGTGTTACAATGTAGTATATATAATAAACGACATGAAGACAAGAAATAAGATAAAACTATTAGTACCTAGAAAAAAAACAGGTTTAACAAAGTGCAGCCTTGAAACCCAATATTCACTTCCCAAGACGAGAAGTCAGCTAGAGAAAACTAGATATGAGAGAATACGTTTGTCAACAAGTAGTTCAAACCTATTTCACGGAAATCGCGCACTTAAACAACGAACAATGTTTGCTTTTTGGTTTCTATATTACTAGATAGCAATGCTTGCTATTGGATCATGAGTAAGCCTTACGACAGCAGCATTAACACAAGTTCTCCTGCTGAGTGAGGAATGTACTTCTCTGACTCTTTTTCTGGCAAAAGGAAGTGTGGTCACGAGTGTCGAATTTCGATCAGTAAATTATTTTTTGTACGACCGAGAGTAACATCAAATTTCACTCTGTGCTGTAGAGTACGTGAAGTCTCTCTTGCGCATACGTACGTAATATAAGACTGACTTCAAACATTTTTTACTACTGCTCACACTGAGTATAGATGCAAGTTTTTTAATCCTCTAACATTTCAGTTAGTCATTTTTAATTTCATCTCTACCTATGAATGTCTGAATTGGCATACAAATCTATTAAAGAAATGCATTTCTTTTTTAGTGAAAGAAGACTTCAAACTAGGAGATCATCTGAACTAAATATAATACTATTCCGTATAATATATACGTTCTTTATCTACTAAAGGTGTTTTTTTTATTTTTATTTTTTATGTTGGGTGCGGAGCCTAGCCACAGCCGAGCGCGGACTGAACTGTAGCCGAGCCGGACCATTCCGTTGCTTTGAAGCGAGCATAAGTAAATTGCTTCCTTTAACTATCCACCGCACCAGTGAATACATTAATTCATACAAGTTTATATATCCGCACAATTGGAAATACTCGTATTCTTCATAGCAACAGCATAATGAATGCGGATGAAGATTCTTGAACTTAATTTTCTGCCAATCATCATAATGAGCTTCATAAATGGAGATAAAACGCTTCACTGCCAACGTGATCTCATTACGTTCCTTAACTTAAAAGTCAATTCTCATAAATAAATTGTTGTTGAAAATATCAAATAGGTTGGAGAAAAACATTGAATGTAATACGTGCGTGGCCTAGGTGATTTTAGAAGTCGCAAATATGACTTCATTAGTTTCTAGGGAACATGAGCCCTTATCGTTTCGTTATTCTTAATCACCTTTTTCACGTACGTGTTGCATTAATAACATTTTTTCATAATTAATTCACAATTTCAATAAAATGACACAGATACAAGAGATACACTTACTTACATTGTTTCCAGCTTTCAATCCTTGTTAATCTTCAGTCGATCTTCATTTCATTCCGGAATTTCAATAACACTACAACATTGTGCCATTCTGTATTCATCAGTTTTGAGCCACAGCACTTTCTTCTTACCCAAGTAAAAAAATGAGACGTAGCTGGGATACATTTCATTTTCTTGGCTTGCTTGAGCAAATATCCATGAGCTTTCTTAATTAGCCATGAGCTTAAATTATGAGTCAACTCCTGTAGAATCAGTACCATATTATCTTTGTTTTCTTCAATAATGTCTTCTTTTTAGGGAGGAATTAGTCTAAATTTAACATTCCAGCAAGTTTTTCAGCGCATTTAAAACGAGTGAGAATTGTTTTCATTACTCGAGAGCGAATTTTATTTTATCAATCCTTACCAAGAACGCTCTTCGCTATCCGTATTCAACTTAATAGTTCATGAGTTTTGGAAGGGATCGGAGAGCGCACGAAAATGTGCACATATTGCGCATACCACATAGTACCCCACGCGTATTTTTAAAGTTTTTTGGCGTTAAATACAGTAAAACGTAAGCCGGAATCACATTAAATAACATTTCTTCCGTCTTGTAAAGGTTTTCCGGTTTATTCAGGGTAGCAATAAACTGTCAATTTAGAAAACGCAATCATTCAAAGTTTGTATAGGTTGTATGAGTAGTTCATCTAATCTAAAAAGTAGATTTCAAAGAAACGAAGACATCACGACGAAACGGAGAGACAAAGAAAATGACATACGAAGTCTAATGAAACAAGAAACTCCATAAAATGTAAAAGAAATGTTATTTATTTTCTTCAATATTTGTAGCAACAGATGAATTAATCTGATGATTAAAGCTCCGGATACTTGCCGACGTCCTTGTGAATATTGTGGCAACCACATATAAATTTTTTGTCAACTACTCATTCTTGATTTTGGTTTTCTTTTACGGTGTCACACACTTGAGTTTTCCACACTTTCTTTATGAAAACCTTAGCAGATGAGTTATTTGTCCATGTCCTTCAATTAGTCTAATTTTCTCACGAAGAGTTACCTTTTTTAATTTACCGCCTGACATCATAAACACTTGAGTAACACAATACCTGCAACACGTCGAACTGAACAAGAGTAAATGTTTATAGTCACTAAACCCAAAGCACGACTTACAAGAACTGTGGAAGAGTTGCTTTTAGCGTCTCTCCTTTCTTAATACGGGCTTGTGAAGGTCAGTGTTATTACAAATACGCAATGGTTTTCGCACGAGTAGCGTGGGAAAAAGTATGAGCTCTGAGTGTCTCGTGGTACTATGTCACCACACTTACAAGTGAAGGTTTAATTTTAAAACAATATTTTTTCCACATTATCTGGAATTTTTAATACCATCGTACTACAAATTCCTATCCATTTCTGGTCAGGCATATTTCTGGCTTATCTACTGTATCTTGCATTGGAAAAGTTGTCTGTTCTGAGATTTTCCGGCGAAGGCAAGTCTCCGCCTTATCTAGTTTCCGCCTTAGGTTTACTGTAATAAGTAAAAAATAAAATTTTATTGTGATACTCGTGCTCACTTGTATTGAAAATAAAGGATATTAGATCTCAATTGAATATTTTATAGCATTTATTACAACTGGACCACGCTTAAGGTTTTTTCTGACCGGATTAAGACCGACATCATCAGATTCTGGCCGAATTAATACTGGCTACAGACACTTCCCTTTACCATGAGATCTTGCAAAAAGTGTCATTCCTCGAACTCCAAAGTCAGCATTGTACACAGGAAAATGTTTTCTCGACTTTACATGAGCTGATAAGCTGTAGCTCCATCAAAATAATTTTCAGAAACGTTTCAAAATAATATGAATGGGTGAAACCCAGAACGGTGTAATTGACTTTCGTAACTTCTGAGAAAAAAACTTTATTTTAGGATATATTTCAGTGGCAATGTATTTTCGTAGTATTAAAGAACAATTAAAATACAGTTGTCTTAATGATGAAACTAAGCTCCAAGATTTTACAGAAATATTGATTTAAATAAATAGATTTCTCAGAATTTATAAAATGTTACTAATACCGTTCTGGTTTTCACCCATTCATATTACTCATATTACCCTTACACATGCGAAAGTCAGGTAGTCACGCTATTTCAGGATCTAGCAGATGAAATTGACGCAGACGGGAGAGTAGACGCAGTAGTTATAGATTTTGCCAAAGAGTTCGATGTCCTTCCACGTTCGGTCACTCCAGAAATTAATGAACTTAGGCATCGATCCCAGGGTGGCGTGCATTAGCGAATTCTTTGAGACAGAAAACAGAAAATCCGAATTGGGCATGAGTTATCTTCCGAGGCAAGCGTTACATTAGGGATACCGCAGGGGAGTGTCAGTCGACATCTTCTCTTATTTCTAGATTTCGCCAGTGATATGCCAGCGCGCTTAATCTCATATGTTCGACAATTTGCAGGCAATTGCATAATGTATCGTAGTACGAATTCGAAAGATGAAGAAATGCTGCAACGGGATCGTGATGCGTTATATTACTGAGCGGAAAATAATGACCATAAATAGCTCCAAAGCAAATCCATCACTTTTGGCAAGGATCATAATTACAGAGAAACATATTACCGTTTGAATATCTTACTATTTCGAAAGTGTCGTCTTGTAAATACATAGGAATCCATTTCAATAGTAAATTAAGCAGGAAAAGCCACGTTGATTATGTTGTAGGGAAAGTCTGGAGATTTCTTCACTTTGTTATGCGTATCTTAAAAAAGGGTGCGGCAAATGCGAAGGAAATTGATAATATATCGCATGTTCGTCTGATAATGGAATATTGAACCATTTGTTGTGACACGCACAGAATTATGCAATGTAAAAATTTGGAAAGGATTCACCGTAGGACAGCTAAATTTATTTTTAGGGACATGAAAATGGCATTGTCATCATTGTATAAATATTACAAATTAAATTGTACAAATAATCAGTGAGGAGTTAGATTATAGAAGTTTCTTTTTCTTAGTGTAACTTAATATTTTATTAATCTGTCAGTTTTTATGTTATTATTATTTTACCACATCTGTCAGTTTTTATGTTATTGTACCATTATTATAATATAATTTTTATGTTAGTTATAGCCCTATTGCTGTAATTAGCTTCCACCGTGTTATAACAAATTGCAGTTAAAATAAATTTATTTTTATCTTAATGTATCCATGTTTCCATTATTTTTCTTTGCATTCAGTTTACGAAACTGTTGCTGTGCTATGAATGCATGAAGGAATAATTTTAATAATTTTCCCCTCTCCTCCTTATCTATGACATGAAGTCAATTTTAACTTTCTCAAGAAAACGAAAGAAAGCCCACAAATTTTCTCAAGTTTCTGGATTTTATTTTTGAGTACAACTTATTAAATTATTTCATTTTCCCGATTCAAGTATCCCCTACAAGTTTGAGGAATGTTCAATAGTTTCGCAATATCAGTTTTATGAACGGTTCTGCATTGAGACGTCTCTGTCATTCCATACTTCATGAGAAGATTCAGAAAACCTTTCGTCGATAGGCCATGAATGGTATTCGAGGATTTTTTTTTAGAAGATAGAAAAGTTTTATTCTACGTAAACACACGTTGAGGATCGGTTACATTGTTACATTGGTACTTTCAACATAAATACGAGCTTGCACTCAACTCAGCAGTGCTTCCCTTTCATTTCTGATAGACTTAAGAGATTACCACAAATATTATTCCCTTTCTTTCGCTCCTGGACATGTAAAATAAAGTTACTAAGCTCTCCACTCCGGGTCACAGCAATGCGAAGAACAATTGGGCTGTGTGGTGGCTGTGGTTCGTTCGTGGTCTGCTTCTAGAAGGGCTAAATCTTATGGATGTTTGGAAGTTAAAAGACGAAAGGGTGCCAGACATGTCGACAGAAAAATTATCAGCGACTCTCTTACGATAACCTCTCTTTTGAGTCTCTCAAGGTGAATATTTTTCTTTCGTCATTATTGATAAATCATACAACAAATTCAAAAAGATTTTTTTTCTTTTCTTCACCAGATGTAACAAAATCTTTTTGCATCTTCTGTCATTATTGCAGGCCGTCTTGGCGCCACAGAACAGGAAATATCCTACAATATTTTGCAGTGGATATAACATTCTGAAAATTCATTTTGTCAACATTTATTCTGAGATAATCTGAACTCCGGTAACACGTATTATTGTGATTCGGGACGAGTAACTGAATATTTTAGGTGTCGGTAGTTCGTTTTGTAATTCAATACAAAATGAAGACTCCGTGGCCCTGAATCCGTAGCCGTTTCACATTTTAAACTCAGGATTATGATGATACTATCATCTGCAATGGAAGCGCAAAACATGTAAAATATGATAATATATGTCTCGAATGTATTTCTGGATCCTCCATTAAACATTTGCACTTCAATTATAGATAATTCCAAAAGCTGGCAATGAAGTTCTAATACGGAGTTTGCATACTAGAAAATGCTATCATGTTTTTATGTTTTGAGAATATATTGAAACCATTCTGAACTTCAAGAATATTATGAGTGGATACATCATCATAGCGGACAATTTTCTAAGTCCAGGGCGAAAACATCTCAGAAGCACATTTTTGTGAATACCCCTTAAAGGGACTTTTTTGTCTCGAGAGAGTCATTTATCGATATGTTTCACTGTATTTCAGTTGTTTTATTATTTTTTTTTGTTTTAGTGTGGTAAAAGAATGAACGCGCAAATAAAACCGTAATAAACTGAATAGAAACAATATATTAGTCTACATATTTTTTTCTAAATGCAGTAACAAGCTTCCATGCTAACCAACAATAGTTGTGTGTTTTCAAGAAAAAAACGCACTTGATGATAGTCATATTGGTAGTTTGTAATAAAACATATTCAAGTACCTTCAAACGTCGTAAATGTATGAAAGAATAGACTTTTAATTCTTTTCCGGCAGCAAATGATTCGATTACTTTTTTCCAAAAACCGGCATTTCTGAATATATAGATAACACAAATCATACATTATAAACTTTCGTAATATTAATCAGACAGAAATATGCAACATAAGAGCTATTCTGCAAGTTCTTTGTCGTTTTGACCTTCTGAAACATATTAATTACAAATTTGGAATTCAATCGCTGTGTGGAGGAGAATTCCAGCGGCCGGCTACTCGGAGGTTTTCCATGATTTCTCCGATCGCCCTCACAAATGACCCACGGGCCGAGCGTGATCGTTCCTTCCTATTCCTATTCCTTACACTTGCAATTACATGCACTACATTGCAATTACACACACATGTGGGTAGACGAATTGAGAACTCTCCTAGCCCAGCTTGTCCCTGTTGGGTCGCTGCCCGCTGGGGGAGATACTTGGAGAGGAAAATCCTGCGCAAGCTGACATGCAAGTTGGTGCAGCATTTCTTCATCCATTAGGGTAGAACCGTCGCCTCCCGCGATAAAAAATCATTCACTCCGCAAGCGGGCACAGCTGTTCACGCACTCGGAAACCAGTAATTAGAAACCGTTTCACTCAAAATTCTATTTATGTAACTTATTGATGGAAGTGAGAGCGTGGGCTTCCGCGGCCGGAGTCAGTACTTACTTGGCTATCCAGGGGAATCCGTGTCCAGGCCACAGGTGCCAACGTTTCGGTCGCCATTTTGCGATCTTCATCGGGTGTTATTGTACTAAACTACATAAACCCGTGTGCAGTCCAACTTCGCGCAATAACTACGCCCTGATGAAGGTCGCAGAATGGCGACCGAAACGATGGCACGTGTGCCCTGGACGCGGTGTCTCCCGGATAGCCAAGCAAGTATTTATTGATGTAAGTTTTCACACATTATTCTGAAAGTGTGTTTCAAAGGTCTGAAAATATTATGTTTCGGGATGAATTTACTCACAACAAATTGCAGATAATACCAAATGTTTAACTATCGACAGGATCAACCTCAAGGCCATGGTTTTTCATTTTGGTATGCCCATGGTGTAATTTCCCCCACGCTACTTCCATCCAATTCTTATTCATTAATCTTACTTATAATAGCACCCACTTCCCAAAGTATTACTTTCTCTAAAAAACACGTAAAATAATATTTTTTGAAATTGTTTGAATATTTTTTCGCATAATAAAGAAATGTAGGTTTTTTATGTAGCTGAATGGGTTCTTTGTATTTTACTTCAGGTGATATTTGTTGTAATACCATTCACTTCTGAACATGTTTTTTGATAGTTCTTCAGTTTTATTCACATGGCATGTTCTAATTGATTATCTGACTCGATACTACAAATCTGGTCTACAACATTTCGGTACATAAATATCTTTTGTGTCTTTTTTGTATCTCGCAAACTGCATTTAGAAATGTAGTCCTGGTCGTCGTCACTTGGCAACTGTGTGAAATAAAATTGACACTTCGGTAGTCGTGCGCTCTCAGGTGTCAGGATGACTGCCTTGTCTGGTTTAGTTGGAGGAAGAAGAAAGCACGTGTTCCGTCCATGGGCAGAATTTCATTCTCGTTTCCGACATGCTCATAAAAATCCAGGTTCAGTAAAGAAAAATCACTTTGACAATGTTAACGGAAGATGAACGTGTCGCCTTGTTGGAAATGTACTTCGTTGAGGCGTCGGTTGCCCGACTGCTTAACCACGTTCTGTAAAGCCATGGCAGTTAAGCAGTTCGTGCACTGAGGGTCCCTGGTTCGATGACCGTCTGGTAACCCCGATATTAACGATGCCGAGCCCCTACAGAAAAGGTAGCACTTCATATCCAAATATCTGCCGCGGTTAGGGGAACTTCGGGTCCCGTCTCATTAACATTCTCTTGATATGCCATGACAAGAATTTCCTTGGATTAAGAAGCATCTTGGACTATTCTTCACTGACATACGTATATCTCTGAAATAAATACACAATTCAGAGACGTCGGTTCGTACGTCCGACCATTAAAATGAAATGTTCATTAGGAATACGAAAAGTGAGAAATTCTTTTGAACATAATAATGAACTGCACATTTACATACCCACATACATACTTACACTCACTTTCCACGATTGTATTCTTATTTTCAGAGGGTTTTCGTAATTTTAAGTTTTCATAAAAATGAAAATAAAGGAATTAAAATTAAAGGAGCAAGATTTTTTTGGCAACCTCTAAAAAATGTTGTACGATATAGTTGGCACAGATTTTTATTACTCCAATTTGCGATTCAAATGAAAGTAACTGTATACGACCCATTCTTTGTAAGAATGGAATCTCACATTTTCTTGAGTTTTCACTCAGCGGCACAATTTGTCCGTTGATTTGAGATTACTTTAGGAATACTAAATTTCTGGAAGCCGATATGTTTATCAGTTCTCGCTCGTATGGTCGACCAAGAGCTTCCCACTCCATGTGCACACGGAGACGGCTCAGAGCCGTTCCCTGGACCCGGTTTATGCCGTCCAAGCGACCCTCGAGAGCGAGCAGCCCTTGCGAACGCGGCGTCGAGTGTCTGTCCGCCCCCGCCGCCGCTCAGGGCGTGCCGGCGCCGGGGTACGGGTAGCGCGCGGACGAGTGCGGCACGGCGGCCGCCGAGTAGATGGAGGAGAGGCTGGCGGAGGCGACGGACGCCGCGGACGCCGCCGACGCCACCGACGCCGCCGCCGACGTCCAGTAGGAGGGCGCGGGGAAGGGCGGCGGGGGCTGCATGAGCGCCGGCAGCTTGGCCCCCGCCGCCGCAGCCGCTGCCGCCGCGTGCACGGGGTACAGCGGGGGGCTCAGCTCCCCCTGGTGGTGCAACTTGGCGAAGGCGTCGCCCCCGCAGCCCGAGCCCTGCACCTGCGCCTGGCACGCGGCCATCAGCCCGTGGAAGTCGAACTTGTAGGCGTAGCGCTTGCCGTGCACCTTGGTCATGATGTTCTTGTCGTAGTAGTACCTGCGAAAACAAACGCACCAAGCCATTGAGAGAGAGGCCGTACTCCGGAATTTGGAAGCAAAACGCACAACCCAAATTACAGTTCAAGAGCTACTCTGAGGCGTATGCAGACAATAATTTGGGAAGTGTGCAAGTCAAATTAAGAGTGTATAATTACAATGTTTCATCCATATTAAATTTCCAATTTAATGATGTATTATTATGCAATTATCAATTGCTTTTTCTTATTAAATGTGTTTTAAATCTTTTGAAAATTTAATTTCTGGGAAATTTCATCGAATCGAGGTTGAGGTTCTAAAATGCCCGCACTCTTCTCACGCGGAGCCGCCGCGTGGACCTGATTTGGACAAAGTCGAGTCCTGCTCCTCTTGTCTGATTACGTAAATCTCACTATAACTTGAACATAAAGAACCTAAAAGTTAAATTAAAAACTATAACAGACATCAAACGCACTTAAAATAACGGGACGTTCCGTCTTCTTGAAGAATAATGGTGCAAATCCGGATTGTAGCAACCTCGTTTAGTAGCAGGCGAAAATTCTTTTGTATGTGTTACGTCAACATCACAGGCGCCATTTAATCTCAATTTCAGTTTTACGAGAAACCGAAATCTTCAGAAGTTGTCCTGTACAATGCATTGTATTGCATAGTATCAGAAGAAATGAAAATATTACATTTAATTCTTCGATGCATTTCTTATTCTACGTGGTCTACTTTGGTGAGGTGATGGTGTGAATGGTGACCGTGGTTCCAAAACGAGCGAGCTGTATTACAATTTGTGGTAACTTCCAACCCACGATAGACAAAGTGCTTCATCCAACCCGTTATCTGCGATCAAGATCACGATGTTAAGGACACCACTTGAAAGTAGAAGTATCTAGAACATGGGGACCAGAGTTTTACGCTCAAGTTGTTCTGTATCTTATTGTTTGTAAATTGATATTAATGATTAAAAGAGGATTTTAATGCTTATAGATTTTTATATTGATAATATTATTTCATTCTTCATAATCTCGTCTCAAAAGGCATCTAATATCTGCTACAACTATAATTGTTTTCATCAAAACATGGTCAACCACTTGAGTAGCATTATACTAGTATTGAGTGCGACTTAGGGAGGATAATAACATATAACTTTCTAAAACTTCTTATAATTCTTATTATTTTTTAGACATAAATCAAACAAGTAACAAAAATAATTATTTTAACAAAATTGCGTCCGCTCATAGTCTGTATCATGAAAATATTTTGTTTATATTAATCGTTCTACGCGATCATCAGCTGTGGTATCACACACGCATCCTCAGCTTCAGGCAGAGTAGAAGTTAATCCCATTGCATGAATGGTCCCTTGGAGTCAAAACCACGGTACACCCAACGGCATTGTACCCGATTTCTTTCTGAACCCTGGATGAAGTTGATCACGATACAGTCTCGGTTCACGCACGAATTTCCGCCTTGATAACAAACCCCTTTGTATGGCAAGCGCAACAACGGGTTGAGGAGTCCTCTTGAGGCAGCGTTGAGCACAGGATTTGCCCTGAAGGTGACGAGCGGTGTCCGGCGTGCGTACAGCATGCTGCGCACTGCCGCCAATGCGTCTCGTGCTGGGCCCGCGGGCAACTGGTCTGATGCGCGCGAGGCCCCACGCTCCTTCCCGCTGTGCTCCGAAGGCAGCCAGGAGACGGGAAAGGGTTCTGCATACCCGTTTAACTTACTTCGGTCCATTCGGGATACGCTGCGACGCCTCTACCTTCGGCGGTCGCAGTGGAGAACTCCGAACCTTCGCAGACGTTTTAGTACGATCAACCTTGGCTTCGCGAGGTGACCATTTGCGTTTTATCATCTGCGATGAGACTCTGTGTGATCGAATGGAAGGATAATGATTGCCGCAAAGCTTGCTGGCTTGGGACTTGCACTGAAGTGTGTGCAATTTTCGCACATGATGACCCGGTAGCATAACGTACAAACCTCTTAGAAGAAAGTCGCTTGACGAGAACAAAACGCACCCCAGAGTAAAAAAAATCGTAGGTTAAATGTATGTTATGTAAAAGGCTTTACGAAGGGCATGTTTTTTCAACACCTGACTATTCATTTATCGTCTGACGATCTTTGTTTGTTCCTTTCTACCCTCTTTCATTTTTCTTCACTTATATGATGGCGACTTGAATTCTTTTACAGTGACACATTGTGTTTCATATTTTTATAATCAACTGTAGGTTACGATCTTCATCAAGAATCAATACGTTTTTGACATGTGTATATGGTATTTTCTTCCCCTAAACCTTTTCTTGTTGACCACAATGTTTGAGGATAAAATTGAGCAATTGGTTGGCAATTCACAAAGAAGGTATCCAGTTTTACTTACATATAATAGAAACAGTTTATTTCATTGAAAATTATGCAATGAGAAATTTGCAGTTTTTGATTTTGCTAATACTTTGCAAACTTTTTTAGTTGTTGGTAACAATGAAAAGTGTTAACTTTGTAATGACCTACATTTTCCGATTATTTAATGTGTCTGACAATTTTAATTTTTGATTAGAACTATGAACCATATGGTTGAACTATCTTAGCAAAGTGGTCGTCCGTCGAAAATGACGGGACAAAATCAAACTCCCATGCTAATAATTTATTATAGTTCTCAAACTACAGGCTCTCAAACTGAGGCCCGCGGTCTTCAAAGGGATCGCGAAGCAGTTGTAGGGAGACCCTGAGCCTTAAGAGCCCACCAGATGAAATTATGTGCTATTGTTGCCGATGATTGCCAGGTTTCATGAAGGAATCGAATTTAGTTCCTTTAAATTTGTTATGGGAGTTTAGCCACACTTCTTACTTTGAATGTAACAGCGGATGTACCGAAGATTAGGTTAATTGTGTTCGCAGAAATATATTTGGGCGTAGCCCACCCATTTTTCGCCCACGAGAGTAGGAAACTCGATTTTTTCTTCACGCTTGTCCTCCTCAGTCAGCCGTATTTTTAAACGTATTATATCATTTACTTATTTCTTGTTCTTTACAAAATACTTTTGTTCTCTGACATGTGTTCTTCGAAATAATCTGTATTTTTTGTTTATTTTATTAATTGATGGTGAGTTTAGTTGAACCTGGAAGTGACTTTCCAATTAAGCTCCTATAGCTTTTCCCTAAATACCAATGATACGCCTGGGATATTTAATCCTCCTGCCTGAGCAGCTCTCGAGTTCCGCCGCCTCCCTGCACAAACGCGCAAGGGCGATCGCCGCCCCTTCTCGCCTCAGTCAAACTGCGAAGCCGAATTGCGCACCGCGTAAACTACAGCTTGTACCACCACTTGTACTTGCAATAACATCACATTTTATAGCGACTCAGTCGTTTTTTTAATTTTTTTATTGGTAATGGACACGTTTTATCAAAAAAATATTTTTGGCATGGTATCCCTAAACCACAAGCAATAATATGCAAAAATATAGTTTATATTTTGCTTCGATTGTTCAAACTTTACAAAGCAATTTCGGGGATGCAGTAAATCGTTATGGATGAAGCTTCTAGGTAAGTTGAATTTGAAAGAACGTGTATTACAAAAGTATCATTTCTTGAAAGTTTTGAATTGTGAATTCCTTTTTATGTACTAAAATTATTTCAGACTTTTCACTTTAATATGTTTTTTGTGAGCCTTCATAATTCTTTTTTCAAAATATTTCGTGCTTGTAGATTTCCGTAAGAAATTCAATTATGAAGATTTCATGCTATAACTTAATTTCTTACAATCTCCGCTTTCACTTAATTTAAATAAAAGGCATTTGAAAAATAATTTTACACATCGTGTTTGCAGTTTTTACTTTAAATGTCAACATATATCCATAGTTGAGCATAAGTTTTCTTTGTAATATGTTTCTCAGTATCAGTACACTTTACTGTATCAACGTCCATATTTGAAGTGAATAGGAGAAGAAATATCAGGGCCCAGTAAACAATTTTTCGAAAAAAGGGTCTTTTTAATTTTAAAACGAAATAAAATAAACTAATCAAAGCAAATATGTTATAAGTTGCTTCAAATAATATCCAGCTGATGTACCATATTATGCAGTTGGATGATACATACATAAGCATATACTTTCTATTAATGACTTTCATTATTTACTTTAGGTCACAAAATGAAATCAAAAAAGAATGAATCTCCTCTCAGAAAAGCCAACTAAGTAAATCCTTATCCTTGCAACTTATGTGCAATTACTCTCTTATATTTCTTGCGTTTTTAGCTATTATATTTTGGGATTTATTTGCAGTGAAATCTAATGATATACACATGTTTGTTTGAAAGTATTATGAACTTTACCTACCTACGTTGGCCTATTCGTAATGTTATGATTTGAAACTAGTCTTATGAGCTAAAAACAATGCATAGAAAAGTCACAAGTGACGGATTGCTTCATACATTTTTTGACTTTAACAGAAGAACATGTTTTGAAACGCTGAATATCATGAAATCTTGCTTTTAAGGAAAGCATAAGTTCATCATATCTTAGCTCACGAAGATAAAAAACCCTTCTGGTAGAGATATGAATTTCCTCTTGAGATTGATAACAACACTTTCTCCGAGCATGCCATTGTAGCTTTTTGGATATACGATTCATCGTGGTGGTGACCTGCAATCGCACTGGATTGTCAAAGAATTATGATTCTTCGGCTAAAGTACTTTCTTCAGTGTGCTTTTAAAAGTAATAGCCTCTTCTTTATGAGACGTTTTATTAATTCGGAGACTGTTGTACCTTTGATACGGTTTAAGCAATGCTGGCTGCTCTGTATGGGCTCAAGGGTGGCGCTCGCCCTAGAAAAATCAAGTACCTGAAACGTTGCGGAACGTATTAAAAATTATACTAAATTGACTCGTTTACTTTGTACACACCATCAGCGCAAGTTCTGAGGACGAATTTAATTTGATGTGTTCTTGTAAGAAGGCGCGGATACACGGGGAGGGAAATGAGGGAAACCCCCTCCCTAAAATGATTCAGTAACTATTTATTTCAACTAGTCACGAAACTTTTAAGCAAAAATATTTTCGGATAATTATTAGAACGAATAAATTCGTATCGCAGCATGAGCTGAGTGTAGCTTGCAACATTTTACAGAACTTGTAATATGACACATTGGACCAAAACATTTTGAATATCTTCTCCCAAAATTTGCCCATGAATCCCCTCCTTTTGTAACCGAATGAGCAATGTTCTTCAAACGAACTGCTTCACTATGGCGATGCTGTCCGTAGCTTTTGCATGTTAGGCAATGGAAGCAGGAGACTGAGAGGGGGAACTGAGAGTTGGGTGGCGGCGGCTTTGATTTTGTGCGGCAGAGACGGCGTTTATTAACTGAATAAAAATTACTGGTTTATTTATTGCAAATGTTTTTTAAAATATTTAATTTTCGTGAGCACAATTGCATCTTCCATTATCACATTAAAAATTGTCTTAGACAAGGATTAAAATTTCCGTTATTTATAATCAGGCGTACACTTCATGTAGTTTGCCCTCGTTCAATAAATATTTTCACGCGACAAAACGTCTGCGATTGTTCGGACACTCATGCCACCGCCATGCCTTATCCGCCACACCCCGGCCGCCACTGGTCTAGAGGTCGAAGAAGAAATCTGGACACTAGACGACCGATGAACTGCGAGCCAATTGCGCCATATCAGAGACTATTACTTCGTCAAGAACATTCTGAAGGACCATGGTGTTCTGATACAAGTTTGTTAAGAAGCCATTTGACCCTTGTGGTGACGTATTTGTTTTAGGGCGAATGAAAAGTAGCACTTTGTTGTGGTATTTCTATTCTTTGATTTATAATTGGATAAGTAGCAGTGTTACTCTTAATGTACTAATCTCTATTATTAACATTACCTTCAACAACTACAATTACTACTATTGTAATTTATAAGAAATCATTGACATTTCATATCATTATTTTTTGTCGCCTTTTCTTGCTATGTTGTGATTATCCTGATCATCTGTGTAGTTGTTATATGTTTTACAGATTATCTCCAGCCAGTTTTCGTGTCCTATTACGAAAACTGCAAATTTTACGACCATATCTGCGTCCTCCCTCGTTTCTCAGTTTCATAATCAACTCCTGCTACTTTCCTTCTGACCTTATATTTTTCCTTGATCTGTCTACTTTCTTCCTATTTATTCTTCCAGTTTGCACATTTTACATATGTTTCAGCCCTAAGCTGTCGTCCTGATTGAGTTTTTTCTGGGTATACTCAACCGCTTAAGGCGTATGCCGGGATGAGCCTTGAACTTGCATCCCAAATATAAATATAAAAACTGCCCCCTCTCTTTTGCACTTTGTTCCTAATTGACACATTTCGGTGTAAGAGGTGACTCCTGAAATTTTGATTATGATTAAGATTACTGCCTTTCTTATTAATGATGCAAAGTCTCTTTTTATATCACATTAAGGTTCAGAAAAAATGGCAATGAAAATACATTCATAATTTATGTGCCCTCTATTCCGTGTAGTTAATGCGATCATTATACTTGTCAACGTAACGTAAAAAGTCGGTTACTATTTGCGCCTGAACATATCAACTGTAATTATAAAAATATAAAGATATTTAAGTGGTCAGGTCTAAGGAGGCTTCGAATAGCAAGCGAAATACGTAAAATGGCATGCTGAAATAAATTTCTTTATGCCAGTGAGGAAATATTTGACATACATGAATCTGAAACGTGGTACTTACAAACCCAGTGAATTATGGTATCTCACAACGCCAGAATGAACGTCTTCTCGGGGTTAATTTCTGCAACAGTTCGAAATATAATGTGACTGGAACACGATGTATATTGTGTTCAATAGTACATCACCGTCATGTGCCTCTAAACATTGTTTCAAATTTTGTTTTTCTTTCAAAATAGGAAAATGTATTTTATGTCATTCATATTAAGTAAATGGCTTGATAGTAAATATGTTTCTTTATATAATTATATATTTTGAAAACATGAACAAATAAAATAGACATTATTTCTTCTTAAGATGAATTAAAATATTCGTAGATGAAATAGATTTTGCTATAATAGAAGCTAAAAAAAGTTTCAAAAAACCATAACTCAAAACTGTATTAACACTACAGCCCGACCTTACAAAGCAGTAAACAATCAAGAGTTATATAAACTTGAAGTAAAGGAGAGTGAATCTACAGTCAGCATAGACAATTAAGTGAACCCTCATCTTTGAAGTTCAAATACAATGGTAATGTCATCTCACATGTCTAAGCTACTTAGGTTCTGGCTTCATAATTCTGTTAATTCATCCTGTATGCGCGTTTGAACTACCTCAAGACATTCTTTAGGATTCAAATTCAGTTACAGCTCTGTTTCTATAAAAATGGAACCCCCATCATTATCCGTTGCAGTTTTCATTTTTGAAGGCAGTTTTTAAAAACGGAATCGCCATACTTAGCATGGATGACCTCAGACGAACTCTTACTTCTGACGAAGGCATTCAATGTTTCTGTCTAAAGTGCAAGAGATGCACGATCTCAGAATTTTTAGTAAAATGAGAAAGTTGTGTTAGAAGTCATAGTGGTTCGAGAACGGCTCTCCGAACAAGTTTAGCTAGACAAATTTATCTTCGCCAGAAATGGCTGGTTGTATGGTCCCGAAACCTTCACATTTCAATACTCAGCTTTTTTCAGTTAATATCAATCTTTTGGATCCAATAATTGACCACGAGAAAATTGGTATTCTTGCGATATTCCGTTACTACAATTTATTCTTTGCCTTAACACATTCATTTTGGAGAGTCCAATAACTTTTGTCTTCTAAAATCATCTCAGAACATGCCTTGAGAACCATTCAGTATTCATGACCACATCATGAATGAACATTCAAGTTCAGCAGAAACGTTTTCAATAGAAGGGGAAGGTAACAAAAGTAATTTAGATTTTTCTCCCAAAAATATTCTCACGGCAGTTATAATGCATTGTTTGTATATATGAGGTATTAAATAATAATACTATTATAAATTGTCTTCTGTGAGCAGTAGTCCCAAAACATAGGAAACGAAATGTCGTAACTTCCGGAATGAAATGAAGCAATGGTGTACTGAATCAGGTGAGTTCAATATTGTCAAGTTTTCCATGGTTTCCAACTTCTTCACCGCAAGTGTGTTTAATGCAGCAATTCGTGTTCAAGGTGAGACTTTTCGTCCCGTTTTCTCTTGGGCCAAATTCTCGTAAATCATTTCAATATTTCGCACATCTAAGAATCGTACTTCCGATAGTACATGGATGTCGGCACATGTGCAAAATTACAGAACATCCAAGTGATACAAGGAAGTGATAATGGATCTGGTGACGTGCTAGAGATTTAGCGGCAATGAGATTGTTTCAACTCTACTAACCTGAGCGCTCGGCTTAGTTTGTCGTAATTCATATTTGGTTTGGATTTGCGTTCTCCCCACCGCCGTGCCACTTCGTCTGGGTCGTTGAGTTTGAATTCGCCATTTGTGCCCTCCCATGCAATGCACGAAGAGTTGCTTCGATCACTCAGCAGCTCCAGAAGAAACTGCCACAGTTGAATTTGTCCTGAGCCTTGCGCAACAAGACGACTGGTAGCCGTATGGAGTAGGTGGTAATTATCTGAAACAAAATCAATATAATAAAAACACATTCACCGGAAAAACAGAGACAGTGCGTCCTGTTCAAATCGCTAAAAAAAAGTATCGCATGAATCAAAGTTTCACTCAGTGAACCTTTCTTAATACGTCCTGTGTTACGACATTCATTTTTACTTTCTCCTCACGGAGTAGAGGGAAAATTATAGAATGCTGTGAGAAAAAACAGCGAATTTTCGGTGGAAAACTCTTATTGCATGGCCCTGGTAACGAGAAAGAGGATGAATCCAGTCGTTAAAATTAGAAAAAAATTCTCTATCTCGTGGTGTAGCCAGAATCCATATTTTGTAGGTCCTTGATACCGAAAATTCTAATGACGGCCAGACAGTGCGTCCGTGAATAATGATAGAGGCGAAACCTTTCAGCAAATTTTCTTCAAAATTGATATTGACCAATAGATCTGGCTGGTGTTGCGGCCACTTTAATTTGAAACCGATATTTCAATTTCATTACATGAAGTTCCTGAGACATTTCTCTAATTTTTAAAACAATGGCACCATCGTTTATGATTAAATTTTGTTGTTGGATAGTGTGAGAGGCGTTTAAAAGAATGGTACGGTCTCTTTCTCGTTAAAACCCTGATTTTCCGAAAATAGTAAAAGTTCAAATTTTTTCGGAGTCTTCCTACAACTAAAATATTAAAGACTGAGATTTTCCTCCAAATGAAATTAGTTTCTCAAATGTAGATTTTGAAAGAAGGCCAAGTACAAATTTTTGAAAAACGTTAATATTCGTACTTTTCGCGTCATTTTGTGTCACAATACGAGCGAGAAAGTACGTGCTGTTTTAGTACTAGTTACTTTTGTGCCTTACTTGGTAAAAAAAAGTATTGTAATCGTGCGCCGGGAAAACAGTGAATTTTTACAGAAAAATGTTGGCGGGCCCAGGTAACGAAAAAGAGGAAAAATGTTCCTATAGACCCTATATGTTTTGTAAATCACTTCCTCTAAAATTTGTGTAGTGAGAATCCTTATCATTTTGTGGGTCCCTGCTACCAAAAAATCGATTGAGGGCAAACCGTATGTCCGTGGTCAATGTTAGCGCTTCGACAATTCACACTATTTTCTTCAAAATTAATATACTCTGCTCGATCTATACGAAATCGAGGCTCTGCATGCTGAAACAGCTATTTTGATTTTGGGGGTACTTTACAAAAGTCTCGACATTTTAAAAATCTTCTGAAAAATTGCTCCAAACTTCTTTTATTAAACTTTGACGTCGGATAATGTAAAGAATGCTTAAAATATTGGTGAAGATCTCATTTTCGTTCAACTATGAATTTTCGAAAATTGAAAAAAAATAACACTGTAAAAGTACAATACTGAAAATAGTGATTTTTATCTTCTATGAAATCTGTTATAAAAACTAAAATCTTGAAAAAAGGTCATACACATGTTTCGAAAGACGTAGTTTTCCTGTAATTTCTTCTTGACGTTACTGCAGATTATTTTTTTCTTTCTTTTTTGGCAAAACGGCTCCAATTTTTTCCTTATTTTTTTCCTTTAAATTCTCTTCTTCCAACGTCAAATAGGGAATTTTTACATACCGCTACGTGCGCATGAAGTTATACTTTTCTTAAGGTAGTTGAAAAACGTGACGTCACCGTGAAAGTAAGTCACCCTCTGAGAGAGAGGTTGACATGTCGCTCTCAATCTTGATCATGCAAAGAACAATCATTCAAATACTCTGTGGTGAATAAGTGATTACACAATTACGGGATGTCAAACTTATGCTAAATATTCACCTACTTTCTCGTATTTTTGGAAATGATTACATAACATTTTAATGTCATTTCTAAATTTTAATAATGAGGCGTTTCTAGATCAGCAAAAACGGCCTTGCCAATCCGGTGGCCGAGATCGCTAAGGCAGTAGTGCCGTAGCGATCTTGGACCGAAGGATCGCGGGTTCGAGTCCCGCTTCGGGCATAGTTGTATTGTGTTCGTCCTTTCACCCCCTATCATCGTCAAATCGTGCCATCCACACACTAACCATACCGTTACAAGAAATAGTGGTCGCTAATGACCTAGAAGTTGATGTGACCTTAAATATCAAAAAAATTAGTTTGTAGGACCTATATAACTTTCTAGACCTTATAGATCCGGAAAGGGGTCTACAATTGCTTATATATTCTACAAATATGCGACATGGCACCAATGCGCGATAATCGAAACAACTGGCCAGTATTCTTGGTTTTATTGCGAGTTCCTGACATTTGTGGTGATGTGGTTCACCTATTGGTTTCTGTTTGGCGTGTAGAGCGCAAGGTATATAGGATGTGAACACACTGTAATTGCTTGTTGCTTCCCTGTGTGTGTTAAATATCAGCTAATTCTGAATTCTCTCATTTTTGCTGTGAAAATAAGGATTTAGTGATTAAATTTTTTCAAAGAATTGGCTGCCGCAAACTGGATTCGAAACCGAATCTCCTGGTTTACGCCCAGCTTTTCTAACCACTAAGCTACCGAGATAACCAACCTTGTGAAGAATTTTCATCAGCACAATTATCGCTCTTGTATGTAAATGTCACCTCCGCGTCACTTCATAAAATAATTGTTTTAAAAAAATGTCTATACTTCACGCAAAATTACGCCTTCTCCAGCAGTCATTCTGCATGTAGGAGCCAGCCGACTGCCTATGAAAATCCCGAAAGTGCAAGTGATGGGGAGAAGACCGCTTGGCGGGGAGGGGAGAAGTTGGATGGGTCGACGCGCGCGTAGATTGAAAGCCTGGGCGTCTAATGCTATGATCCATGCTGTGAAATTATTCGCCCACTTACTTAAAAGGGCAGTCTACCGTATTTCTAACTACAAGAGCCATATTTGAATGGATGGAAATCAGAACGGTATAAGTGATATTTTATAAATTCTGAGAAAAACGTCGAAAATTGCGCCTCGCGCATTGTCGGGTCAACACCTTCTTAATGTAAAAAAATGTTTATATTTAAGGATTTTTGTAGTAAATTCAGAAATTCAAAATCATCTCAGTGTGCTTCACTGTGTTATGCGTGAGAGCCTCATATCATGCATAGTTCCACTTCCGTTTCCGGACCAAATTGCCGACATCGAAAATTGAGGAATGCCCGAGTAATGAAAATATGGCCAGCAATCATGTTCAATGTAGTGGTTTTGCAAGTTGGCACCTCTGGTTTAGACGCTAGTGTTGACTACAGACAGACGGATGGACAAGCACCGTTTTTTCACAAATCGACTTTTCGATATCAAAAACTCGCAAAATATAGATTCTGATAACACAACGTGTTAGGCGAAGAAATTTGCCAAATACATTTAAATTACCAGAATACAAATAGCCAATGGTTAATTCAAGAAATTAGTTATCTAAAGAAAATATATAAGACGTATTAAAGAAAAATTAAAATAAAATGAAATGACATGCTTAAGTAATTACTGAGAAAATTCACATAAAATGACGGCCAGAATCTTAACAATAAAACCAAAAGAAAACTCACTGCAAGACACGCTTGGAAAGTGCAAAATGTACTGTAAAACATGCGTTATTCGGATAACGATCATTTCGGTCTCTAGTGATTGAAACACGAAGTTCTTAGAATCGATAGTTACAGATTCCATACAGTTGTTGTATGCAACGGCGAACAATGCGGAACATACAAATTTTATAAAATCTATGAGTATCAAATCCGGCCGCCGTCCGTCGCAAGTTAAGGCGTTGGTTAAGCAATTTAAGGCGTCGCGGGTTCCTGGTTGGGTGACAGTATCAGAACTCCGGGATCTAACGGTGCGCGAGTCTCTGACCAAAGGGATAGAAGGCAGTGAATGACGATGATTGACACACTACAATGAATTGGACGTTCTGAGGACGCATTCTGCCTTCCATTCTTCAACGGAAGTTTTGGTTAGTACACGTTAATTAGAACTGAATAACGTGTAGAAATATTCAAAACTATGTGAAAATGATATTTCCCGACGAAATACTTGAACGCCAAGTCCTCACTAAACAAACATCAGGGAAAATATGCTGTCTCAGTTAGAGAGATTTTTCTGAGCTCAAGTAATTCTCACGAATAAAGGTTTTTCATATAATAATATAGAGATGTAATAATTAGTCCCACTTATAGAAATTTCCCACGTATAAGGCCCTACTTAACGAGGTTTGATTACTTAATAAAGTTTCAAAAACATTGAGCATGAAATGTTTTAAATGTCTAATATTGAGGAAAAGTGTTGCAATAGGATCTATGCCATATTAGTATTAAGCGAAGCATACTCTATTTAAGGAGAAAATTTCAAGAAAACATTTGGAGCCGTTCTTGAGAAAATCTTATTTACATAGGTTTTAAACTGTCACTATTTATCTCAAAAGTACACGAAATCGGAACTACTCTCTTTAATAATTGTACTTGATAATAATTCAAAATAAAATTATGAAAGACAATTGTCATTAAGAAAAATCACTATCTTTAATTGGAGAGATACAATAGGGCGTCGAAAAATGTTTAAATTCTGCAATTTTCGAAAATTCAGATGTTTCAATGCAAATTGGATGTGCTCCATTTTATGAGCCTAAGTTGCTCTATTAAAGCAAAACATATTTTAAACATGGAACCTTTTTTTAAGAAAATTTTAAAGTCGCCTCAAAGATAAAAATATCCGTTTCAAACAAAAAAATTCATCCGTTTCATCAAAAAATCCTTCTTGATGTCAAGCATAAATACGTACTTTAACGAACATCAAAATGGATACACCGGCAAAGGTGACTTAGGGCTTCAACTGATGTCACTGCAATGCATCTAACTCGGGGTCTTAGGGATCGGTCCCGACATTAGCAGCATTTTCGACACAAGTTAGAGAGCTAGGTCAAATTCAGCCGCTGTCTGGAGGAGAATTCTAGCGGCCGGCTGCTCTGACGGGTAGTTTTCTGTGGTTTCTCCGATCAACACCAGGCTAAAGTCGGAACAATACCCTTAGCAATATGCCATGGACCACGCGCGATCTTTCCATCCTGATCCTTGTCCTATCTTCACCCCTTACTTACACTTACACTAAAATGCACTACACTATCACACATGTCGGCAGCGTAGAGCCCGTCCCGGCTGGGGCGGTGCCCCACTGGTGGAAAAATCCCCGCAAGCGGGTGTAGGTCGGCGCGGTATTTCACCATCCATCGCACCATCAAAGACTATCGCCACCGACTCAAAAACAGCTGATTGTCTTGCATTATTTATTAACTCAGCCACGTTATTTGTGCGACCGTCCGTATCTCTAAAGACACGTTCAAAAATAATCAGCAGAATAGAAAATTTAAAAAAGAAAAAAAACCCTGAATTTATTTATGTTATATTTTATAAAAATATTTTGTATTAGTCGGTTTACCTTTTAAAATCATCATGACAATATTTCCAATTACAAACGTAGATGTGATGTTGTAAGTTTGTTTTAAAATAAAGTATTTGTATTATTGAAATTTACATATTAGACCACTTTTTGTTTATTAATAATAAAGTATAATTATTTTAAATCAATGTAGATTTTAGTTTAACATCGCTTCAAAATAATATGATTACAACTTGGCCCAACGCATCCTCAATGTGGAAATGAAGCCTTGTTTGCGTAAGTTTACAATTTTTTTTAAATACTTCAAATTAAATCTAAAATTGAAATTTTTACTGAAGTATTGTACCACAGCAATTTAGCATGTGAAATTTTCAGATTTATATCTGGTTCTCTAACAGAGATATTATAGTTAAAAATCTTTTAAAAAATCCAAAATTCTATTTTTTAAGATGATATAATTTTCAAGTGGTACGTTATTTACCAACGATATTTTACAAAACGTAACTATACTCTTGTATGAAAAACCACCGAAAAATTTCCTCCTTCTCCTGTATGTAAAAAGCATAGAAAAACACTCCCTCTCTGAGAAATTACTCTCTGAAAATCAAATTTTGTTAATTCGCGTTCCATAGATTTGGTTGCAAATATTTCCCAAGTAAAAATATAGTAAGTAAGAAAATAATGTTACAATTTGTAGGCCTAGGTATATTGAATCTAATGCTTTTTATTCTAGAATGCTACAACAACCCAGAGCTGAGCAATTTAGAATAGAGTAAATGTCTACAAGCGCGAAAAATGGCGCACGGCGCAAAACAAATATGACCGCCATTTGTAAACCAGGTGCAATAAAAAAATTAAAGATGAACAGCTAAAAAATAACTAAATTTATGTACAAAATATGTTGTTTTTTTCGAAGTGGGTTAAAGAGCCGTGCTAGACCAGTTAAAATGGATTGACAGACAGATAGAAAAAGGAAACATCTATTCTTTCTGTGTCAGGGACCAACAAAAAGAAATTATTTTCCTGTCAAAAAATATGCGTTTTCCCAGAGGCATTACTATAATTCCTGTAAACTACGTTAACAAGAAAGTAAAAGAACAGTTTAACTAAAAAACTGATCGCATTCTATGAGTTCATATTGAATTCACTAATATTTATGCTACATCGTTGCGTAAGTTTCAGCTTATAATTACGATTTCGGTCAAATTAAAAACTTCCCATGATTTTCTATCTGCGCAGCACCACAGCCAAAGAAATGTTATTGCTTTGTCAGGATTGCTACCACACTATTTTTTCTACCGCTTTATGTGTAAAACTACTTTATACTTCGAATGATTAACAGTCGATGTGCGTGGAGGCTGCTGTCAATGACGGACCTCGTTGTCGTAAGTAAGGAGTTGTTGTTTCACCGCCTAGGACTTTCATTATTCTAAGCTTTCTGAATCACTCGTGATAGTTTCGTGTTTCAACGCGCATCCAATGTTTACAGAAAAATTGGAAGCTGTCGCCGTGCCTACTCTCTGCGTGGGAACTCCACCATTCTATTTCAGCCGTATCTGCCCATACAAGTGTTGTAATTTTGTTTCAGTACCATTCAATGCAGATAACAGTTGTGCTATGGGAGCAACTTAGTGAATGTATAACTAGTTCTCCAAACACAGTGCGTAGACATCAGTGACGTTGCGGAGAATCGTGCATACAGAAAATGATTAAAATGTATTTTATGACCTTGCCATACCTCAGAAACTGAAAGTATTTAAACAAACATGCATTTAACTAATGTAGCATAATGTTAAATACACATATCGTTAGTTTTTAAATATATAAAATTTTCCTTTAATTATATTGCAATTTATTTTGGGGCCCATTGTTAACCCCTCTCATTGGTGTTCTCCGGGAACCGGAATGGCGTCGCAACGTCACTGATGACTTGTGGCGACTTTTATGACGTGGCGACTTTTATTGAAACATTGTCATCTCTGTAGAACAATTATTACAATTATTTACAAATATTTACAAATATTTACAAATATTTACAAATATTTACAAATATTTACAAATATTTACAATTAATTACAACTTTCATCTTATTTCCACCTTTCTTTCCAACCTGCATTCCTCTCACTCCTACAGAATTGTGCTCACTCTCATTATAATTTATTTCAGTAACTGAAAGATAATGGGCACTTTGTTCAGATTTTGCTAAAATGTGATATTTTAACACACTTGTACAAATTCGATGACTCTTCCAGTATATATTGCGAACTATAAACAAAATACATGATTAACGAAGTTAGAAGCAGTCGAAACAACATTATGCGCATTTTCTTTTGAAGGAAAAAAATAACAAAAAACTACTGTAAGCGCCTGTAAAATCAGATTACTTGTGACATAATACCCTTTAACTCCGAGGTGGATATTTGCAGTTCAGGAGCTACAGACAGCAGAAGATGGACTACAAAGAAATACTACTAACAAAGGCACAAGTGTTCGATCAGTTCAGAAAAGCACCAGTATGAGCTAGTAAGGTGGCAATGGGCTGCACCATTGGGAAAATCGAGGTATTTGTTTCGCAATATTTCAATGGATTAAAAATTAATTATTAATTTTGAGATAATCCACTCTGTACCAACATTGCATAAAGATGACAAGCCATTGCAAGTGAAGAGCAACATTCCAGCTCGGCAACTGCGGAGGAATTTTACAATTCAGCAGACAATTCTGAAAATTTATTTATTCAGTGATAACATCACAGTCTGCTAATACTATGTACGGAGTTATAATGAATCTTAGAGATTTGTTGAAGTAATTTCCCAAACTATTTGGACCCGGGCAAACATTCCGCTCTTTATGAAAACTTAGGCTTCTGCGATAGAGTCAGTGTCTACTTGGCTGTTTGAAAGACGCCGCTTTCTTGGCACCTGTGCCTAGGACGTAGTGTTTGAAAAATGGCTTATTTTGTACAATACTACTTAAGAAACATAACTTGCGCCGCATTTGGCCAATACCAATACCCTTAAAACCCATGTTCCAACAAAAGCTGCCTGACCCCATAAAACTCGTGTCACATTATCCGTTTAAGGAAGGAAAATTTTGCTTAAAAGTTCTAGAACTCATCATTTCCGAGTTATGCGCGGTTGTAATGCGTGTTTCAGTGTTCTGTTCCCCCTCTCTCATAATCTCCGAACATATTATTTTCGTCTTAAATCTGCTTGATGCAGTTATTCCTTATCCAGCAGTAGCACACTTACTGGGTCGATGTCAATTGTTTCTTATAAATTGTAAATCCCGTTATTAATCCTTAGCGTTTTATTTATAGAGATAATTGTTATAAAAAGGATTTGCCATCTGCCTGTAAGGAGCAAGTGAAACGGAAAGAAACTCCACACGAGATGGAAAAGATTCTGATGTTTGGAAAATTTGTTACTGATTATTTTCCCATTTCAATTTCACTTTCAAGTTTAATTAGACCAAAAATATGAAATATAAATTAGGGAAAATGCTCGGTTGCTTCCGCAAAAATATTGTAGCACCGTGTAATATTTATTGCACAACATTTAGTTCACATTTAGAGCACAAAATGGCATTCTTTTTCTCCCGTTATATTACAATAGAGGAGAAACGGCTCCGAGCGTAGTAACATGGTAACATGTTACTGTCCATTAACCACATATCAGTAAATAAATGAAAAATTATGGGGAAAATATATATTTAAAAGTACCGCATTCTTATCAGGGAAACTGGGAAATACTACACGAAATACTGTTGGCCACGACTAGTATCATTTGCTTAGATGTCATAAGATATGTGATAATTCGAAAGGGACAATATGCAATAACATTGCGCATGTGCCATAGCATTCTCATAACGCATCGTTCGGGAATGGGGACAGCGCCCCAAAGCGCTGAGGGCGATGAGACTCGTCACCGTGAGTGCTGCGGAGTACTGCTCCATGAAGTTAGGATATTAAAACTCAAGAAATTACATCTATGCATTCGCAACGATACACTATCGCACAAGAAAGTACTCTTCGCAATACGCATTGGATTAGTGTTATGGCCAATTCTAAAAACACATTTCATAATCAGTGCATTAAAAATATATTTATAGATTATATTCTTAATAATTAATTGATAATTTAGTAAATAGGATACACTGGGTAAAGGGAAGGGTGGGGTAAGTCGAAACTGAGATGTATTTCAACATTTTAAATTCGCATTTTAAATTCATGCCTGATAAAACTAAACGTAGATACGATGCAACTTTGTCAGAAAAAGTTTGCACCGGTGAACAACTAGGAGGCGCTCCCTTTGCATATTGCATCATATATACATAAGAGTTGAAACCTTGCATCAAAGATTTTCATATCATGTTTAATTTATTTCTGACATCCTTAATTGAATCCGAATTGAATTCGTTATCCGTCCCCATATGTAACAACTATGAATATAAATATAAATTGGTTTGTAAATGATGCAGTTTGTGGTGTACAATTATTGAGAATTGAATAAGTTTCATGTGCCATCAAGTTTTTAAACGCATGATTATGTAGAATCCATGGCAAAGGGGTAGGCGGACCCGGTTTCACTTACCTCATATCACCTGGTGAAAAGCTATCACTCTAAGAAAAAACGAGATTGTTACCTAACAAAGCCAGAAGAGGTCGAGGATGTCATTGATTTATTTTATGAGTGATAAACTTTTTGTAATATAGTTGTTGCGTCTTGGTTTTACGCAACGCGTCTCTGAACCCTTCTTGGGCGTTGCGCGCTTGCCAAGGAGGACCCTTCCGTTATGATCTTTGTTAAGTCTCGTCACGTCGCAGTCAGTCGGTTCCCTTTATCCCTTCGGTCTGGGGCTCGGCGTCGTTAGATCCCGGGGTCCCTAGACGCTCTCCCAACCAGGAACCCGTGAAGCTCGAATTCGCTCACCCTCCGTGGCTTCATGGAGCGGTCAATCGGCACGCGTCGTCGGCCCCGCCACCATATTTAGTGAAAGAATTGCTTCAGGATGTAAAACCGAAAAACAATTATTCTAATAAAATATCCTGCAGATTGAAGAAGCTCAAATAACATTAATTGTGTCGGCCAAGACCTACAGTGCGTTGTTATTAAAATTGAGGGGAGCAATATTTGCCAGAGTTCGAAAAATTGTAGGCACACCATTTACAATTAATAATTGTAACATTTATTTGATACGATAAGATGGGGCAAGTGGAATCTAACCTTGAAGAGTAAAGTATGTAGTACTATCACTTTCTCTTTATAACTTTGAATAAAGTTGGGACGAGGAGCGGCTTACCCATGTGTGTTCTATGCAAGACCAAATTGTCTGTATACATACTATAAATTTATTACTAGACCGATCTCATATTTTTTCATGGCAATTAGTTCCAGGAATATGTTGCATTTCAATAAGAAAATTAATAGTTTTCTTTTCTGAGCAGAGATCTAACTTCCAATAATATAAAAATCTGCTTTACTGTGAGAAAGACTAAAATACGAAACTTGACGTAAAAATAAAAGATGTCTTACAAGGTTAAATGATTCAAATGATAATATTAGGAAAGTTTATTGTACGTATTACGCCTTTTCTATATATGTAGAAGGAAGTTTTCAGGAGGTTCTTTCCTAAATGGTGTTTCTAAATAAGCTTTTAAGTTCTTAATCAGCCTCCCACATTCGCAATAAGTAGTGGAATCTATCCGCGTCCACTCTCAGTCCTCCCTTCCAGTGAGATTCTTATTTCCTAAGCGACTCCTGAAGCAAGCATAACATTGCCTCCTCTGTTCTTTCGCATCTCGCCTCTGTTGGCCGTCCCCTGCCATCTTCGATTCCGACGCTATTAGGTTTCCAATGATAGGGGGGTTGTCACTATCTCTTTCGCGGAGAGGGGAGAGGTTAGCCGAAGCCCCGATGAAAGCAACCCTCCCCGAACGAGATAGCAGCGTAATAGACTCCATCTCTGGGCAGGAGGTGAGGGCGATGGAATAGTTCTCCAGAAGAATAAATACCAGTGGACAGCCCCAATGATAGTCCGTCCCGAAAAGATGGTCTTGCCAAACGCAAGAAAACTGCCTCTGTCACTACCACCGTTTTATTTTGTTTACGCACGGCAATCAATATTAACAATGCTCTTGCACATATAATGTATCACATTGACAATACTGTTTTGAATAATACAAAGTTAATTTGAATCTAAATTACATATGACTTTTTATCAAAACATAGTACTATTTTTCTATAAAAAAATAATTGGGCGCCAAAACAAGCTTCTTGTTTTCTTACTATTTCTAGCCATGATTTTTTTGCGTTGGAAATTGAGTGAAAAGGTTCAGACAGCTAAGCAAACATTTAGTTACACCATTTATTAGCAATTCCTGTTGGCAAAATTATTATGTTGGGAATATAAAATGCAAGAGTCATTAAGTTCGTTTTCAACATTACATTGAATCAAATATTCTTATAAGAGTTCCGTGAATTTTTCGTCGCAAATTACTCGAACTTATTTCTTATAAGAAACTTTCTATGTATTTTTCACTTGGATCAAACTGAATTTAGATATCAATGCGAGTAACACTTACTTTTCGTCGAACTCATTTCGAAGCTGCAGTTGTTGTTGTTTTTATTTTTTAATTTTTCGTATACCCACGTATTAAGTAGTATCGGGAAAGTTATGTTATGCTGCGAAAAATAGATTTCAAGATTTCGACGAAAATACACGTTTAGGTCCCCAGATACCGAAACAGGTGTTTTTTTCTAAACGTCAGTCTGTCTGTCCGTCCGTCCATCTGGTGTCTGTGATCACTTCTAGCGCCTAAACCATGCGTGGGATTATTTCCAAATTAAAGAAACCCCTGTCGAATCTTTGAAATTTTGAAAACCATTCTTCGAAATTTTTGGGGGTACTTTACATGAAGACATCGTGACATTTTCAAATTTTCTCCAAAGCGGCTCCAAATTTTTCTTTAAATTTCTTGTTAGAATAGAGTAACATACACTTATAAAAGTAGCATAGCTCCGAATTTCATGGTTAACTCCGAAGTTTAGAAAATGTCAAAAGTATATTTTTAATAATAATTTAAAAAAATTAATGATAGAGATTTTTCCTTCAAATACAATTTCTTCTCCACAATTAGTTTTTTTAGTAAGGTCACGGACATTTTTTCATAATTTTATACTTATAGTTTTCGCGCAATATTGTGGGCAATATTTGCAATTTTTAAAAAATTACAAAAACAAAATTTTTCAAAAACGGCTCTAAATTTTGTCTTTACACTTTTGGTGAGGATAGTACTAAATGCACTCTAAGGTGGCATAAAGTCCATATTGATCTATTCTTTTGTTTTTTCATAAGTTACAAAAATGTAATTTTTTTGACTTGTCTCTCACGTCGTTAATATTTACATTAGCAGCCATTTCCTTACATTAATGTATTTACGAGTACATATGCTTTAAATAATGTCAGATAAAGTTTCCCAATGTCAATAGTTTTCCGTGAAAATGAGCTCAAATTTTTTTATTTTCAGAAACGCCCAAACGCTATTTTCCAAAAACTGCTCCACATTTGTTCTTCATTTGTTTCCAACAGATAGTGCTAATTGCACTGTTTAAGATACCATAGAATTACTTTTGCTGTATTCTTGTGTTTTCAAAAATTACGCAAATGAATTTTAAAGATCTCTCAGGCCTTTAACTTCCACATTTTAATCGATTTGTAAACACTATTGCATTTGTAACTGAAGGTGCTTGAAATGACGTCAGATTATCTATTTCGAAAAATCAACAGTTTTCTGTGATAGTGCCGTTCTACTTTTAGGAAGGCGAAAAATTAAGAAACTTTCAAAGAAATGTACATTGGGAGGCGATAGATGGCAGCTGGCAAGAGTATGTAGTAAGTCCGAATAGCTAGACAAAAGGAAATTGAAAACTATTAGCATGCACCATTAGTTTCAAAACGTCCGTCCGTCCGTCCATCCGTCCGTCCGTCTGGTGTCTGTGAACACTACTAGCGCCTAAACCATGCGTAGGATTTTTTCCAAATTGATTCTCAGTCCACCTGTCTCTAGTCGAAATTATGAGATTTTGAAAAACATTCTTCAAAATTTCGAGGTACTTTACATAGAGCACTCCGGACATTTTCAAAATATTCTCCAAAACCTCTCCAATTTTTTCTTTAAATTTCTTGTAAGAATAGAGTAACATACACTTATTTACGGGGTATATGTCAGATTTTCACGGTTAGCTTTGAATTTTCGAAAATTTCAAAAGTATGAATTTTTTGGGTGTCTTTCTAGAACTACAAAATTAAACAAAGATATTTTCCCATCAAATACAATTTGTTACCCATAGTGAGATCTTTCATTATTGCATGTATATTGTTATGAAAATTATAGTAGTCTTCGCGTAATACTGCATGCAATATGTGGAATTTTGAAAAAATGGCAAAAAAGATTTTCTCAAAGACGCCTCCAAGTTTTTCCTTTAAACTCTTGGTAGGGGTTGTTCAAAATGTACTCTATAAGATGCCATAAACGGCTTAAATAATATCGGATAATGTTTCTTGAAAACAACCGTTTTGTGTGAAAACTAGCTCAATATTTCGCATGTTCCGAAACGACATTTTCTCAAAAACGGCTAAAATTAAGTTTTTTCTTCAAGCTTTTCGAAAGGATAGTGCTAATTGCACTCTTTAATGTAAGGTAATGTTCATTTCAGTTGTTTCAAAAATTACACTAATATAAGTTTTTTGAAAGATCTCTCACGCCTTTAATTTACACATTTCCAGCCATTTGTAAACACGTTTGCATTTGTGATTGGAAGTGCTTGAAATGCCTTTAAATGAAGTTGTTCGGAAACCCAATAGTTTTCTGTTAAAAGTTCAAATTTTGCATTCACAGTAGTACTTAAGCGACATTTTTTTAAAAACGGCTCCAAATTTTAAAAGAAAATTGCCGAATTTTGAAAGAAGAGAGAAAAAGGGCTAGGTTTACTGTTATTTAATATTCTTAAAATAATATTTCCGTTCTACTATTATAAATCCGAAAAATTAGGAAAATTTCAAAAAAATGTACTTTGCGAGGCGATAGATGGCAGCTGGCAAGAGTATGTGGCAAGTCCGAGTAGCTAGCCGACACCAAAGGAAATGAAAAACTAATTCGTGAAACTTTGTGACATACTGTAGCACCACTAGTTTACTTCTGAACTTTTCTTACTGTAAATTCATAACAGACTGCGGTTTAACGTCATTCAGTTGACCTTTGAGCATTTTCGTAATGTAGAAGCAGCCATTTTGGATACTAGTTTGGATACATCGTTTTATTTTAAAATTTCGGGGAAATGGTAATGGTTTGTTTTTATTCTTAAACTTCAACCCAGCAGTGAAAAACGTCTGAGAAAGTCACTATAATTTGTGTCTTAAGAGGAACTTTAGAGATTCGTTTAAAATCTTCCAATGTTTTAAGACACGGTAAAAATTATTATTTGTTTTGCCTATATATTTTTTGAGTTTGAATTTGACGCTGAGAAATTATCAAAAATATTAAAAATAAAAAACACGTTTTTGGCTGTAGAAGGTTGTGGGTGGTGGGACGGGGGCTAAGAAAACGTCCAAAAATATTATTTGAATGTTATAGTTACAGTGTAATTACTCATGTCATTTAGTGTAGGGGAACATTTTACCATCTTATACGGGGTACCTTCAAATTAAAAGTAAAATCTTTTCTACTACATAACTGTTTCGATATAATTAGAAACTATACTGACCATCAAAAAGAAAAATAATGTTTTTATAGCGATAAATAATGCAGTAATTTTCATTTGTATTTTATATTTTTTAAATTACTTAATATGCCTTTAACAAGTAATGCACATCAGCTTTCGGATCAATAATCCCCATATCGATCATGTTTTTGTCCAGTTTCCCTAATCCGTTGAGCAAATGCTCAGATGGCCCCTTGTTTGGCTTCTGTACGTAAATGTAGCTTCATTAAGCACATATTTCGTTGAGCTCTTCTTTTACTTGTAGTGGTTGGAGTAGAACCGGGGGGGGGGGG
>BOPP01000152.1:1133265-1166048 GCA_017312745.1 Gryllus bimaculatus
GTAGTAGTAGTAGTAGTAGTAGTAGTAGTAGTAGTAGTAGTAGTAGTAGTAGTAGTAGTAGTATTGTACTTCTTTATTACTCCTCTACTTCCCAAGAAATGTCGGAGTATTTCTGCTCAAGACATAACTTGACTGTACAAAAATATGGAGACACAACTTCACTGTACAAAAATTGACGTGGCAGGAAACATTATTCTATCGTTTCATTTAATGCGGGCATTCACGAGCCATAACCTGCATAAGGCGGAAGCGTCAGTTCGGACTGCGCGCTCAGAAATCACTTAATGAATAGATGGCATATTTTATTGAAATAAAAAAAGCGAAACAAGTAAACATACATATTTATTTTTTCTATTGCAAGGAAAATAGAAAAATGTGTAAAATACAGTTAAGAGTTAAAATTAGAGTTAAAAATTGTTCATACAAGTTTTTTTCAAACATTTGAAGCTTAAAAATAGATTTGTAACAGCAAGGTACAATGCACGTTGTACATCTGTAGAATTAGACACTTGTCTACACTTCACAATTCGAGTTTTATATGAAACTAGCAGATCCCGGCAGACGTCCTGCTGTCTAGCGCTCTATCGTTCTCTATTGCTCTCCCTCTCTCGCTCTCTCTCTCTCTCTCTCTCTCTCTCTCTCTCTCTCTCTCTCTCTCTCTTTCTCTCTCTTTCTCTCTCTCTTTCTCTCTCTCTCTTTCTCTCTCCCTCTTTCTCTCTCTCTCTCACTCTCTCTCGCTCTCTCTCCCTCCCCCCCTCTCTCTCTAGTACATCTTGCGCTTTGCTCTTGTCCCGTCCAGCTCATCCCGCACCGCGTTACACGGCAATGCCCATTTAACACTGAAGCCCAGGAGGATTGGGAATTGGAGATAAATGAAGATCCATATTGTGCTGTAGCGCCGTCTAGTGGAGAGTTCCAACAAAGTTAACAGCATAAAAACCTTCTCCATGAAAAAACATTTTTTACACTTTGTACTCGAACTCGTCCAATTTTCTTTGACACTTTTAAATTTACGATAATTACAAAAGGTCAACTTTCTTCTGAAACTCTGAAAGGTTTTTTTACCCAAGCAATCAAGTTGGTGTAGTAGCTACGCCAGCTGTGTGATAAATCTAAGTGCCCGAGTTCGAGTTCCAGCGTGGGAAAATATATATTTAGCGGGATCAAGTACTATTATAATACACGAAACCTTTACAACTTTACCAGGAAATACGTACTGCAATGGCATCACTAGTTTTTTTCTTGAAACTAATTACCACATATTGAGAGCATCACATTGAAAAAGAGTATGGTTTGTTGGTATAAAGTTAGCATATCAGGCTGTTTTACCCAAGTGTGCGGGTTCAAACCCGATCGAAACCGTGAATTTTTATGGGCTAAAAATCCTTCGAAGAGGAAGAGAAGTTGGCTGCCCCATATTGTAGATTTACTGCATGTAAAAGATCCATGAGGCTAAAAAAAGCCTTTGAGCTAAATTTACAATCGCCTGTTTCGTCGCCCGAACTGACGGCTTTTGAAGAATACGTTCCGATTTCAAGAGCTTCCTGAATATGACTTTTGCAAATATTTGACATATTTCGATAGAGTTATGCATGCGGCCTCTGAAATATGAACAAGAACGCGGTTTCGTTTACGTAGCTCCGTCAACATCCACTCATCATTGATTACTTGTATGAGATTTCTAAGAAACGGCACGGTCAGGTGGACAATTCACAGTGAAGGCCCGTAGGTCGTAGAAACGCAGTTTGATTGATTCCGGGCGCGTCAATTGCTAATATTTTAACCCCGTAAGGGTAGTGCATGTTTTATCACGAGAGGTGGCGGTGACCTTCCCCCGGATGGCGAGATCCATCACCGACCTAGTCTTCGGCTTGCGTGGATTTCGCCATCCTAGTATCTTCCTCCAGTTCCGCCCCAGCCGAGACAAGCTCTAAACTCTTCGCAGGTCTCCCATTATGTGTGGTAGTGTAGTGCATGAAAGTGTAAGTAAGGGGTGACGATAGGAGAAGGAAGAGGAAGGAAAGTCCTCGTGCGGACCGCGGACCGTTTGTTAGGGTTCAGACAACCACGGAAAAATACCGATCAGAGCAGCCGGCAGCTAGAATTCCTTCCAGGTAGCACCGGAATTCGACCTAGCTATCTAAGTGGGTCGAAAATCTTCTCACAATCGGGATTCGTACCCTAGGACCTCTCGGTCAGAGTCTCTGCAGTGATACCTGAGTCACCTAAGCCGATCTAGAATGGCAGTAATACTTTGCTTTGTTTACTTGGTTCATACTGATAGGTGACGAAATATGTACTAAGTAGGTAATATATGTAAACATGTAACAATACCAAATTATGTAAAATCAAAATATTTTGAAGCAATCAGAATGCCATGCAAACTCTAAAAAGTAATGAAAATATTTTATACCTTTAAAAATGTGTATTTACATATAAATCCGTCCCCTAGTAATGAATAAACTCACCATTTTCAAGTAAAGAATAAACTCAACATTTTTGCTACTAAAAGCTTTTAGTAAGAGTCATGACATTAAAAATAGAATCTCCAGGGGCCTGTCATTTCAGAAGCTGTCAAACAATCTATAATAGATATTCGTACACAGCGACTATGCTCTAAAAGCAATAATTCGACCATTCCCTGAGGGATTTTTTAAATTTCCATAAGACTTGGCTCGTGGCCAGCGTTCGTTGCTACGTTGGTCGTTGCGCTAGGTCATTTTGAACATTTGTTGCAATATTAAATACTACATTTTAACTAGAATTAATAGCGTAGAGTTAATAGTTAATAATAATCATAAGACACTTGGTGCTCTTAAAGTACTTCAGTATGTGGCACACCATATTTTCGCTGAGACAAGTTACTCTCCAGTTCTGGAGATTTTTAAAGTTGCACGGACAAACGAGCTATGTCTATCGTCATTGAGGACGCCGAAGTGTCTGAGGTGGCGCGGTAGATTTGCATTGCGTGTCCGGAAGTGACATTGAAACTCAAGTTTGGGTTTAAATGTCAAGTCAAATCTGCAAAATCAACACGTTCACGATTAATGCCGAAATTCTCTTCTGACCTCTGAAATCCAGCTTCCACGTATGTAATAACCTGTTATTGCGAAATCGTAAGCCAATTATTTCCGCCAGCTAAGAACAATGTCACACTTCATGGTACGAATCATTCGACAGATATATACGACAAAAATCCTCCATTTTGGCCCTTTGAAGAGAAAAGATTCCCTGAAGTCCAGACGTTCCAGGAAGAACTGCTAAATTGACGGGCTCAGCGTTGTGCCTACGCGACACTCACTATTTCATAACTACGTCCGTATTATCGTGCACTTGGCATTATCGGCAAGTGTCATGGTTTACTTTTCGCGTATTGGAGAAGCTGGTAATACGTGCCCCCACTTTTAAAAAATAAATTAAATGACTTTTTTAAAACAAACATAATAACTTAAACTTTTGTGTAAATTATATGAAAAATTTGAACTTTCTTAACTGACCAAAAAGTCGTTAAAACTCAATAAGTCAAAAGGTCAAATTTGAAAAAAGTTATTTGATGATATTATGAACCCTTTTAAAATATTATTTAATTCATGGGTTTAGAGAAACTAATTACATATTGGTATGTAAATGCTAGTTTATTACAAAAAATTGGAAAATAAAAAAATCATTTACAAAAACCCCAACCATAAATGTCCTTTTCGACCCCAGCACAGTCACGCATGCGGCCTCATTTCACACAACTCCCTGGACCTACAGTTCTCCACGGTGGTCGGCTGAAAATAGTCCACCACAAAACAAACAAGGCGTTTGGCCATCACAGGGACATTCAACCCCCACTAGTGATTCCACACAGAGACTTCTGCATTGATAGAGTTGTCTGATTATTCTGATTCCTAACCTTCAAGAAGTCTCCGTTTAAAACTTTGCTCATGTGCGGTCTTGGTTTTCTAGCCACTTTGCTTTGTACTTTTCGCCTTTCCATTTTTACGTTGTTTTTTCCTGTTTTATTTTTTTATCTGCTGGCATATTGTTTCTGCAGCCGCCATAAGTGCATCTTTGTAAGGCGATGATGTGATAAGGGGTGTCTTTGAAAGTAAACATGCTTGTGGCGATTCATAAGATGGAGGAACCAATCCCTACCACCTAATGCATCTTGTGTGAACAGGTGTTTAATTCCATTTCTTTCATGGAGTTGGTACGCTACCCTGCGAAAATATTTTCTGGTGTGAGCGTAGAGTTTACTTTCCATGAAAAGCAAATACTTGATCCTTTTCCAACTCATCCCTCAATATAGGTTTTCTTCCTAATTTAGTTAAAGTTTGCTTCTTCCGAAGGTATGTCAACACGTCTTTGAAGAGTAGGTACGAGAAACGTTATAGAAACCTTTTTCGAATGCATTTCCTTGCTCTTAACTGCGTTGCCTCAACTATGCCTTTAGTACCCCAGTTTTGGTTTAGGCCTAGAACCTTTTGTAGCATCTAAAACAAAAATAATACGAACATCAGTTGTAGTGTATGTAATAGAAAGTTTGGGTCTCATATACCCGCCATAGTTTGAGGCTCATTTTAAAACCATCGATGTATTATAATTCTGCCAACCAACCCCCCCCCCTCCCAATTTTAAAGAATGTTTTTCAAAATCTCAATGCTTCGACTCGAGCCAGGTGAACAGGTGTTTCTTCAATTTGAAAAAATCTATGTATGGTTTAAGCGCTAGTGGTTTTCACAGACGGGCGGACGGACGTTTTGAAAAAATCTTTTTTTCGGCATCAAAGGAGTCCAAAACGTGTATTTCCGTTGGAGTCACGAAATCCATTTTCCGCAGCGTTACATAACTTTCCCTATACTACGCATATTACTCCGTATATACTTGTACGTACGTATACGGGAATGTAAAAAGCAGTTGGTTACCTTTCGTTAAATCGTCGTAGTTCAAATCGTTCCTACTAGAGTGTTTGCGATGAATGAACCGATTCTAAGAGGGCTCATATTATGTACATCGCTCGTATTACCACATTTACCTTTACTTGAGAGTAAAGTGCCCAATCCGCTAAGTTTTTACCCAGGCTGAGATTTCAATGCAAGCAATGAGCTTATCCACTATACCAAATTTCTCAGCCCGAATAATAACACTAGGGAACACGATTTTTACCTCCAGGAAAGAAAAGTGCGCAATGTATTTAATTTAATACGTAGATTACGAATATTGAATTGAATTTGCCTTATTTTACGTGGCGAGACTCGGGTCATCAGGTCCGCTCTTCCGTCTGACCACGCAAATTTCGCTACGCTCCTTTCATCAACTAGCAGAGAAAGGAGGTATTTCTTGGGCGAGAAACAGGCGATTTGAATTTAGCTCAGAGGCGTCATTTAGGCTTGAAGATCTTTTACATGCAAGTAAATCTACTAACATGGGACAGCCGGCTTTACTTCCCCTCCGAAGGAAGGCGTACGAAGGATTTTGTCGCCCTAAAAATCCACGGCTTCGATCGGGTTTGAACCCGCGAATTTGGGTACAACAGTCCGGTACGCTAACCGGAATAACCGTTACACCATCGCCGCCGCCAATATCACCATAAAAACGTCATATCACGTTACATTTTTTAAATATATCCTTAATATGTAATGTTGTAATCTCCATGCACACTTTTTTCTTCTTTGGGGACAGTGTCTTTGATGTTGGGGAATATATTTTTAATTTATTAGTGGACTTGTATAACACTTTAATTTTTTTTTTTTTTGAGGAGACGACCTATCTTTTGGGATAAGAACCGAAATAACGAATAGTGACATATATTGTTTTGTCATTGCCAATTGAATTTTGAGGGAATATTTTCTCAATTAGGAATTCATTTTCTTTACGTTTGATGATTTTGTCTATGATCTGTGGATTATAGTCAATCTGAAAAGCTATGGATTTAATTATGTTAATTTCATTTACATAGTCTAATTTTCCATGGGAACTTTTAAAAGGCGTTAGACACATAAGTGAAAAACAGCAAATTTATGATGATGAATATAATTTGAAATATTTGGAAAGATTGGGTCAGTTTGTGTAGGTTTTCTAAAAACTTTAAATTTGGGCTTATTGTTGGAAATTGTAATAGTTCAATTCAGGAAGTTTAACGTATTATTCTGTTCAAGTTCCATTTTAAATTTATTTTGTGAATGTAACTGGTTTTAAAAAACCTTTTTCAAAGACGTATAGATAGAGGCATAGATAGCGGAACGCAAGTAGACAAACGTAGGATCTAGAATTCCTCAATCCGCCGCGAGCAGGGAGCCACACGCGTACAACTCCAGTGGAGATAGGAGCCATTCAGCGCCTGTGGCGCCAATGGCGAGCTCGTTTCTGTGGCCATTGCTGTCTCCCTGTGTGTAGTGGCACTCATGCATCGCGTAACAACTGCACGGCGCCATTGCCTGGGACGTGCCCTCCCGCCGGGGCGACGCTGTCGACGCACGAGCCGGCGCCGGCGTTCCCGCGGACCCACAGGGCACAGCGCTACCTTCGCGCGGCCATGGCCGCTCCACCGGCCAATTGCCGGCTGGCATGGAGTAGCCCAAGGGCTACTCTGTACACATTTACTAAGTTAACAAGTGGCCTGCAACAGCGCAAATATTGCTGAACAAACCCGCACAAAATGAATTTCAAAAAACGTAGCAAGTACACTGCTCAAGAACAACTAATAACACATACGTACAACATCGCAACAAATTACATATTTTAACGAAAACAGAATTCATGGTTACCGTAATTACATAGTATAGTATATTAGGGCACACAGAACAACAGTTTGTCATATACCAAGAATATAAGAAAGTTGTTTGTTCTATAATGCAATACGTAAATATCAATTACTTAATGGCGGGCGGCCTCATCATGAATCCTTGCTGTCGCATGACGCCAGCTATGTCATACTGAGGATGAGAATTCAGTCGGTTTACGCAATATAAGTACAGGCGGAATAACACTCAAATATTTGCACTCTTCAATTAAAATCGAAACAGTTTCATTGTTTTTGCATTTTTTTCCGAGTTCCTAGGTATCAAAAAAACCGTAGACACGACTCACATGGCCGGAGGCTGGGTAGTGCTCTTCCCGCGCACATTGGAAATTAGTAATATAGATACAGAAAATACGGGTCCTTGGGCCACTTCGGTGGGAGAGTGGGGGAGCCACGGAATACCTTGGTAGCCGCGCATGGAGGTTAACCTGCCTTAGCCGGAGGAAGGGCCGATCGCACCCATTTACGCATTGCCTCTGGAAGTGATCAAAATGGTTCTCAAACTGATTCTGTAAGTTCCAGTATCGGTGGTCACGGACGCAGCCGTACCAAGAAATACCTCCTTTCTCCGCTAGTTGGTGAAAGGAGCGTAGCGAAATTTGCGTGGTCAGACGGAAGAGCAGGCCTCATGGCCTGAGTCTCGCCTCGTAAAATAAGGCATTAATTCATTCATTCATTCAATATACTGGCCACGCCGCATGTCCCTCGCACCCCAACAGCGGCGCTGCACACTCGCCTGGCGTCGGAGAAGGCGATCGCGGGGCCGGGCAGGCTGGCAGCGGGTGGGCCGCAGTGCCGAGTCGCGCATCCGCCTTGGTGGTGACGACCGCCGGGTCCCAGTCTGGCGCCGCAGTGGGGAGCGCTACGAAGAGCGATTTGTTGTATCCCTCACACGTCCCTCGATATTCAACTTGGTGTGGTGGTGTGCGTCGCTATATCTATATGATACTTCTCCCCATAGTTGCATACACTTTTTACTGTTCTTTGACTAAAAAAATCAAAGCGAATATCCCATGTCTGTTCACTGATAGTGTTCTTCACGAGCAGCGTGGGAGTCGCACGGCTCGTTCTGCAACTGGTGGCTGTGCCGTTCCTCATGCCCTATTTCAACCAGGCAATGCTCGCCAACTACCTCCGCCGCCTGCGGAGCGTGCGTAGCAGCTGCGAACAGCGTCGTCGTGACTCGGGTGCAAGAGGTGCATTGAACCAGGGCGGCAAAAAATTAGAATACTTATTTAAAACTTTGAATGAAACAAAACAAATTTTGTGATATGCATCAAAGAGCAATGTCATTTTAGCCCTGCAAGGTACTAAACTACGTAGAAGTATAACCCTACATTCAAAAAGTTTCATATTTCACCGATCACATGAAATAAACTGAACAATTTATAAGACGATATTGCTCTGTCCGTCCTTCTGTCTGTCTGTCTATAGTCAACGTTAGCGCCGAAGTTGTTCAGACGGTTTTCTTGAAAATTGAGATTCCCTCATCGATCTGGAGGAACTTGAGGCCCTGCGAGTTTGAAACGGATATGTGGATTTTTTGCAGTTCTTTCGTACATGAAGACTCAACGACAATTTCAAAATTTTCTCGAAAACGGCTTCAATTTTTTATGAACAAGCATAGTGTGTCTTTGGATAGCGAACTTCTAGAAGATTAGCGCATATCTCATTTCCTGCTTTTTCGATAATTGCCAAAGTTCGATATTTTTTGGCGACTTTCTTCAACTACAATATTTAAGACAGAGATTTTTCTTAATAAAATCTTGCTGAAAGACAATTCTTATTATAGACGAAATATGGTCCAGTACAATTTTCACGTACAATGAGCGTAACTTTCACGTAATTTTGAGTGAAATACAAGCAATATTGAACAATTACTTTCTCGCAAACGACTTCATTTTTTCTTCGTACGTAGCAAAGAGAGGTAGATAACACTGAAAAAGTACAATGTTGATGGTAGAGATTTTTGCCTTAAATTAAATCAGTTCTAAACACTAGATCTTTAAAAGATATGTACATTTTTTTGAAACGAGTAGTTTTCATTTTATTTCTTATTGAAGTTGCTGCAAATTACTCCTACATTTTCCATGAACTTAATGGGTTTTCGAATTTTTTAAGACATTTGTTGCGTCTTTGTCGACGCAATGCGTCTCTGAACCCTTGTTGGTCGTTGAACGCCTGGCATGGAGTAATCCTCCCTTATTATGTTAGTCAAGACTCGACATGTCGCAGTCAGTCAGTGTCTTTTGTCCCTTCGGCGAAGGGGATCCTAGATTAGATCTCGAGGTTTCTAGACGTCACCCAATCAGGAATCCGCAAAGTTTCGAATTCGCTTAACCTCCGTGACTTGGCAGAGCATAATTAAGAAATTTGGCTAGTGATGCCGACAATTGCTAATGTTCGAAAATTGCGAGAAAATATGAGCTGTTTTAGCACCACTTGTTTTATCAAAGTTATGTTTCACTGCTTAGTGCAGTGTCAGTCGTAGTGACGCAAGTGGCATAGTGGCGCGTACTATGCAAAAACTTTCGGAATCGTTTTCACTTAATTATGACAGTATTATGAAAAAATGCAAGGTGACACCCAATCTGATGCTTGTGACGCCATTAAAGATGAGAAGAAATAACATTATTTTGGCACAGGAATTTTGGCAATTTTTTTGATATCGCGTACTGTTTCTGAATTAGGGTGCACTGTTTGAATATGTGAAATAAATATTTACTCTGGAAGTATAAAAATTGTCGTTTGAAGCAAATTTTAGAAAAGTACATTCCGATTCCATATTACATTTTGATGCAATTTTGTATGCCGAGTCCCATACTTCAAAGGATCCTGTATTCTTAAAACGAACAATCAGACATCGCAATAATTTTGAAGAAATGCTAAGCACTGCAACTGAGCTTGCTAATTCGTGCAATTTACATGCAGATCCCCCTTCACTATATGCAGGCGACAAAAGAAAACTATGTTCGGTTATGAACATGAGGATGACAGTACAAATGATCCAAAAAACAATTTCCGCATACCGTATGAACCTCATTTCCGAATAGACTACTATTATTGACACTACAGTTTCATCTATAGAGGAAAGGTTTCAATTGCTTAAAGAGAATAGTGATGCGTTTAATTTTGTATATGACTTCAAGTAGCAGAATGTAGTTAATCAGACATACTGAAAAATTGCATGGATCTGTAATTTAAACTGATACAGATAGTCCAAAAGATATGAAAGCAATACAACTTGTAGATGAATTAAATACAAACACAAAATTTCTCAAATCAAAGTCATCATTAATTGAAGTTTTATAATTCATATATCAGTAAAGAACTACGTGCGGCGACAAAGTAATAAAGTAACCGGGTCATTATCTAATATTACCGTGATATTACAAATTTTGCCAGTTACAGTAGCCACTGGAGAAATATCATTTTCAAAATTAACAATTATTAGTCTAAAAGCTTTCTACGATCAATCATGTCTCAAGAAACATTAACAAATCTGGTAATGCAAAAGCACTCCCATGAGAGAGCTACGTTAGTTTACAGCAGAGGCAGAAATGATCAATTTCAACCAGAGATTCTAAACAACGAAATCGGTTCAACAGTGATTCCAAAAAGAGTTATATGTAGACATTTCAATGAACCATCCAGCTAGAATATAGATTATAAATTATCATTTAGATAGTTGATTCGCGGTTTACTGAACCCAGAAACAAAAAGCTTTAAGATAGCCATTCAAGTCCAGGTTAGCAACGAAAATGTTTACGTTGAATTACAAGAGACATGGCAGCGTACGAATAATCATATCCACTATTGGTCTAATACTGAAATATACAGTGCATGCAAATCAAATGTTGGTATTACCTCTTTCGTACGTTATTTAGATGCAAAAGGCGATAATACTATACAGCTGCAGAATAGTGAGATAGTTCCTTAGATTTACTGGTGACTAGGAATTAATCAACTGAAATTGCCTATAGAGTAATAGTGTCTTGTCTCCGTGAGACTTACCGAGTCTAGCCCAACACTGATCAGGTAAATATTTCTACAAAAATTGCAGAGAGTAAAAAACCCAGTCATAATAGTAATAAAAATAATAATAAATTTGCACTAAATTCAGTTTTCTATTCGCAAAAATTATCACAAATGAAGAGGCCAGGGAATAAAAGAATTGACGTGAGCATGCCAGAACGTTCTCTAAGCCGCTATCTTCCCTTGCGATGTTACGGGTTCTCGTCGAATGGGAACCATCTAACAGCGTTTCTCTGCCTCGCCATCTAGTGATAAGAGTTTCCAGCCGTATGGAATTCTATGCATCCGCCACTTCAGTACAATTGTTTTCTATTAAAGTAAGAGACAAAACGTTTAACCACCGATTTTGGTGGGAGTGGGGTTTTCTGGTGAGGAAAGAACTCGACGTTCACACGGTTCCAAAGCCAATGACTGCACTTCTGCTTCAGTATTCTTAAATAAAATTATCACACCTGGATTAGCAAATTATTCATACTTTTTGGTAAATAGTTTTCCTAAAACCCCTTATATCAGAAAATATTCTCATTAATGACATCTTGATTTGTATTATTGATATCACTCAAAGTAAGCTCATTTTCATCAAAAGAAATTTCTCTTTCTAATGGGTATTTTTCTCTCACTTCTCAAATATTCCTTCGTAAGTATTTTATATAACATTCCTATTGCCTTGCCTGTTGTTCCACAAAACTTGACTCCATGTTTTAACAAAGGTAAAGGAAGCACTCACGATTGACAAACCTCATTCTACATATGCCGTTCGTAAAATTAATTTCATTGAATTTCAAAATTATTTATCACATACACAATCCACTTTAATTTCATTTTCATAAGCTGGCAATTGAGACGTGATCTGTAACTCTTCATAAGATCGCAGCGTCCCCCCTACCAATCGACTAAGTCATATCTTTGTACATAGAACATACTACCACAAAGATTGAATATGGAGCAAGATTGAGATATGAGAATCTATAGTTCCTCTAAAAGCAATAAAGTAATATCGTGATTCAAAAGCAATTATTTCTGTAATTTGAAAAGACGTTAGTACTACCACTTGTTTTGCTAGTTAAAAAATGTAAAACAGACAAACATAAGTAATAAAGATGGAGAATTTTATATTTATTGGCAAACTATTTTGTTGTGAGCTGTAACAGCTTTTTTAAAAATTCAATTCATATATTTATTAATGTATTATGTTAATGTTATTTATTTGTGTTATATATTATTTGTATCCTTTCCTCACCCAATATGTCTTAAACGACTGTAACACATTATTCTCAGTCCACTGATTAAACGAAATTAAAAGTAATTTTTGTAAAAATGTTTTTAATCATATATTCATCAGAATTACGTAGAGTTGATCCAACTGTGACTTATGGACTACTATGGACTAAATGTTTTATTTCCATAAGCAGACGTAATTCGATGAAAAATTACATCAAACACGTCACTCAATAAACATTCTCATTGCTTTTGAAAGCAATCATTATAATATTGAAAGAAAGTTTTTGAAAGAGATGTTTAGAAATGAAAGTTTTTGAAGGAAACGTTTAGAAGGCGTAACTTTGTTATGAGAGATAAAGCGACATTTTTCAAAATATCGAGATCGATTAGGATTTAGATAAAATGTGAAAAAGAATGAACTTATTTTGCACATTCAACGTCGACAATAATTATATTGAAATTATCGGCAAAAGACATACGTTACCCACCATAGTATTCCAATCGTTTATGATTGCGTAATTGCCCGGGAATGCCAAACATCGCGTTAGTTATTTGTGATAATTTGTCGGCGACGTTCCATTAGGCAGAAGACTTGATATGAAAGAAGTACCAGAAGAATAAGATGAAGAAAGAAAAAGAAAATTATATATAAGTATTATTCATGAGCTTCATATTAACAAGCAAAAAGTAAATATTTCTATTTCGTAAAGATTTCCAAATAATTTTATTACATAAATAAGAATTCATTATCAACAAATGAACTAAAATTTAATTATACCAAAGCAGCTCAGATGCGTTTCGAAGCAAAAACGTTTTATGCTACTTTGGTAGAGTGAATGAATTGCTTTGAAGCGCGAAACACTCGCATCTCTCATGACCCATGAACAAATGGTAAACTTGGAAAATGCCTGTACTGACCAATAAAAAGCGATATTGTGATAATACTTCCGATTTCCTTCTGCTCTGTACCTCCTAGTGTATTAGAACCATCTACAATTCGTGCATAGATCTTTAAACACTACGCAAAAGAGAGTACGAAGCGTGATTTAAAAATATTATTAACGGTTACTGCAACGCTTTGCAACCGGGAACATTATTTTCGCTGTGGTCACGTGGGTGCTTTTGACATCAAAATACCCGAATGCTCTTGCCTTTCTTCCCCCCAAAACCTGCATGGTGCGGATAAAATGGGTTGAACACCTTCGCCAGCGAACGGAAGCAGGCAGCGTTGATCGCGCAGAGGTGTGCGGCGCGAGCGGGGCCTACCGTTGTAGAGGACGCTGTTGGCGTGGTGCAGCTTGGAGGCGCGCTGCTGCTGCTGGTGCATGGCGGAGGCCAGGCGGCGGGCGCTCAGCAGCTCGTCCGGGGAGCAGCCAGGCAGGCGCCACATGGCGCGTCCGCCGCCGCCGCCGGCCCCGCCCCGCCCCGCCCGCCACGCCCCGCAACCAGCCAAGCTTCCCGCCGACGAGCCTTCAAGTCGGGTCCCTTCACGTCGGGATTATTTCTTGCTTCTGCACATGCCTCTCAACGCAGTGCCTTCCGTACCAAGAGTCCTATTTCGCATGAATATTACTTCACACATTTGACGTTCTTTTCACTTGCAAAATTTCGAAATCGAACAAACTTCAGAGTAATCAGGACCTAAAAGGGATTTCTGTAATTCTACTTTAAAACTTTTCGTCACAAGAATGTGTGTTGAATAGCTCCAAAGAAATAACTGCAAAACACGAGCGTCGACGGGCAATATATCTAAGAAGCCCAAGCGCTCCTTCGAAGTGAATGAGATCCGCTAGAGAACGTGAAGCCGTTGCGCTCGTGGAGCGGTGGAGGGTGAAATTCGGCATGCAATCCCTTATCAGCACTGCACATGCACTGTGTGTGGCCCGGTTGAATGCCCCTCGTGGGCGTTCTCCTCGGTTGGGGCAGCGCGCCACCTGCCGCCTCCGCTGGTGCTCCGCCTTCCCCCACTCGCGGGCGCGGGCGGTGGGCTGGGCTCCTCCCCCGCTCGGGGTCGCGCCGCAGGGCGTCGGCCGGGGCGGGGGCACGCGCCCGGGCGGGGGCCGGGGCCGGGGCCGGGGGCGAGGCGGAGAGAGAAGCCCCCCGCAAGCGCAATGACGCTCAGGGCTTTCGCCCCCGGCCAGGAAACCTCATCTTGCACACCAATTATATAGTTTATCAAGGCAGCTCTTGCGTGTTAACGTCCCTAAGTGCGCAACGAAACTATTAACTTCTGCCTGGCTACAGGAAGGGATTGAATGAATTAACGCTGCATGCATAATCAGTCACATTAAATCCCACGGAGCCCGCAATACGGTTTCATTTCTTCGCAGAAATCTCAGCACTTCGTCTCTCTGTGACGCGGAAAAGTTTCATCAATAATGTGTCATCGCTTGGCTTAAAACCCCCTTCACAAATATGCATAAGAAAAAATTTGAGGGGTTCTAAATTACTCGTGCTTTCCCTACGAAGAGAATCGACCGAGGAGTGAATACATTGTATTTCAATATTATGCACTATGTGAAGAACGTATGTGTATCAAAGTTTCAAAGAGAGATTTCATTTTTGAAATATTGCCATTGGCTCCGAAACAGAGTTCTTGAGCTCGCGAATATTTCATCTCAAAGTGCTACACTATAACATATGACATAAAATTATATATTTTCATGTTAACGATTCCTTTACGCCAGTTCAATTTCAGAAAGGATTTTGTTGTTCATAACAAGAAAATTAGAAAGGACACTCTTAAATGTGACGTAATTATTCGGACTTTCTTGACTGTTCTAAATATAATTTATTTAGACGCATTTGACAATGCATTGAATTATGTTCGTTTTCTTTCCGTTGTTTTTGTGTTCTAAATTCAGTTCAATTTTCACAATGTGTTATATTTTAATGAACAAACACATTTTTCTTACAACGCTGAATTTATATGCAAGCCTTTTGTTTATAGATGGATCCTAAAATATTATTTTTTTATTGTTCTAGTCTACAATGACAAGAGTAACAAATTCGCTAGTTTAATATACCTTAGCATAAACAACTTAAAATGGCTAATCACTACTCTTTTCCAGGATAGAGACGAATCATTTTACCTTGACGTCAGATAAACACAATCACTTATCTTGTTCATATCATAAATGTCTTGTCAAGGTCTAGTGTATTATTTTTGCTCACTTTCCAAATTGCTGATTACAAATATTTCAGAGAATATGTATTGCAAGAAAAAACGACTGAAGAATGGGCCTTAATGTCGAGTGTTAAGTAATTTCATTGCTTTGTTGGGAAAATGTAAAATGATCTGTCACCGTAGCGGAAGTAATCTGATCCATTGTGTGAACGGTGAGTCAATAACGCAAACCATAAATGTGGACAGAGAGACGGAGAAGAGCTGAAATAACTTTTGTCCGATATGCACGCGATGGGTTCACGCCACTGACCGCTCTTAGCGCCCAACGCCTTCGCCTGTGCAGTGCGTCTGACCGCTAGATCCTAGGGTTCGAGTCCCGGCGGTGACACTATCTAGCTAGGCCGAATTCAGCTGCTGTCTGGACGAGAACTCTACCGGACGGCTGCTCTGAACGGTAGTTTCCCATGGTTTCCTCAATTAACCCCAGGCAAATGCCGCTGTAGTACTCTAACAAACGGGCCACGGACCGCGCGCGATCTCTCCTTCGCCTTCCTCGTCTTCACCCCTTCCTTATACACACTTACTTTGCACACACTACACAACAACACAGGTTGGAACGCCAGTCGGGAGCTTACAGCGCGTCCCAGCTCGGGCAGTGCTCGCTGGGGAAAAACGCCGCTAACCAACGTAGGTCGGTGCCGGATCTCGCCATCCACCAGGGAAAGATCACTGCCATCTACCGCGATAAAACATGCACTACACTTACGATGCTAAAGACCTTAGCAGTTGACTCGCCCGTAATCACTAAGCAAGCAATCAAAGCCATTGCCTTTCCTGCCCTGCCACCGCACCCCTGAGGGCCCACGGCACGCGTCGCTGCGCCGCCGCTCTTGGAGGCTGTGGGGCAGAGAATGTCGGAGGGCCACGGGGAAAGTGAGCAAGGCGGTGGCGCAGTAGCTACAGTCGCTGCTCACCACAGCTTTATCCCCACAGTCCTAGCAAACCCAGCTTTATTATAATACTATTTATTACTAGTTATTAGGGGAAGAGTCTACGTTACGCAAAAAAACGATGCTGGCATTCCAAATTCAGGAAACAGGTTTTTCACACGTTGCTTGCTTCTTCCGAAAAGAGAATAATATTTCCCGAAAAAACTATTGTTCAGGTCCCTAGGATGGCTCGTAGGAAGCGTATTAGCTTCCCATGGTGTGATCCCGGATTCGATTCTCGATCGTGGCAAAAATAGAGTTGTAGCTTTCCTTTCGAATCGTCTCGGCCTCTGTAGCTGTGTGACGACGAAAAGCTCCGGCAGGCGAAGAGTGCTAGTTACGGTGAAGGGAATGCGTCATTCGCCACTTGCCTCTCGTACCCCCAAGAGTGGGAATGGTTTTTTCTTCTTCTCTATTATTCTCTTTTCGGAAGAAGCAAGCAACGTGTAAAAAAGGCGATGGCTTTGATTGCTTGCTTAGTCATTACGGACGCGTCAACTGTTAAGGTAGTATCGTAAATGTAGTGCATGTTTTCATCGCGATAGATGGCAGTGTTATTTCCTTGGTGGACGACGAGATCTAGCGCCGACCTATACATCTGCTTGCGAGGGAGTTCTTTCTTCAGGTATCTCCCTAAGCGGGGCACCGCCTCAGCCGAGTCAAGGTCTAAGCTCCAGACCTCCAGACGGTCTCCCGGCATGTGTGGTAGTGTATCGTAGTGTAGGTTAATGTAGCTGTGTATAAAGGGAGAGATTAGGACCAATGGAAGGAAAGATCGCGCGTGAGCCGTGACCCATATTTTGGAGTACTGCTCCGGCATTTCCGTGATGCACATTCGCTTGGATAAACAACAGAAAAATACAGATCCTCTAGACAGCGGCCGAATTCGATATAGCTACGTCTGGAATCCCTCGCCATCAAGACATACTCTAGGATGTCCCGGACGGAGGTACTGCAGAGGCAGCGGCTTTGAGCTACACTCAGACGGTAATTTTCCACTGACACGGTACTCGGTAAAAAGAAGAGGCAATAAGGTCACTGAACTCTAAATACTATCTTCCTGACTAGTTTGGTTGAAAACAAGGGGATATGCTGTACTCCGATGAAATCGAAAGAATCGGGATAAGTTTCGTCAGCTTTTTTTTTGACACAACAACACACACACACACACACACACACACACACACACACACAGCACCAAAACATATATATATATATATGTGTGTGTGTGTGTGTGTGTGTGTGTGTGAGTGAGTGTGTGTGTGCGTCATGCAGGGTAAATACTCGTACAATGTTTTTAAGTAACTAGTAAAGATGGAAGGTATGTCATTGTTTATTGTTGATTTTTTTTAATTGAGGGACATAGCGTCTACAATGTCGGCTTATTGGTTGAAATCGTCGGGTGACGCGTACTGGTCATCCTACCACTCATAGATCTACTATGGATCATTATCCCGCAATAGTCATTGTATAGGTGATATGGTCAGATGACGTCATGGAACAAGTACGACTTGACTAAGTGACACACCCCATGTTATGTATCATCACCCCTTGATGTAATATGTAAAATAGCGATATTTTTATCAACTGTCTTAATAAATATTTTATTAAAAAGCTCATAATTAAAAATTATTTCAAAAGTCGATATGCATTCGATTTTCACAAAAATGTATTTCTAATGAAAGTTAAGAAAATTCTGCTACTGGTCAACATTTGCACACGTTCGTGAATTTTGGAGAAATTAATTAATTCCACGAGTTTTGTTATTAACCATAACAACTGTTCCTTTTGACAAAATAGAAGATTAGAAGATTAGTTGAACAGTTTTAAGTTGAAAGAACGTTGGAGAGGGCGTGAGAATTTTTACATTCTCGCCTTAGTTTGTAAGGATCGGAAGGAATGTAAACGTGTGCCGGAAAACTGCGATTCTTCTGCAGGAAAGCTCTTATTGCCAGGCCCAAGTAACGAAAAAGTGGTTAAATCTTCTTCATATATTTAGTAAATTACTTAATTTTTCTAATAATATTTAGCTCGATAAATCTAATTACTTTCACCATATTTACAAAGTGCTCTTTATAATCATCACCAATGATTGTTATTAAACATGTGAAATACAATAAAAAACACTGATTGACTGGAGAAAATGTATTCTACTTAATGTAAAATTACATTATTGTGTGTATCAAAATATTTCAACTGACTTATCACTGTTATACACACACACACACACACACACACACACACACACACACACACACACATATATATATATATATATATATATATATATATATATATATATATATAATTATACACATATATGTGTGGGTGGGTGTGAAATTAGTGGAAATAAGTGCTGAAGGCACTTTTACTTTGAACAATTCTCCAGCGGTTACCTGGATAAATGCAGATTCTTTTCACTCTACCACGCACAATGCACACGTTTTCCCTCGAGACATCCCTTCGCGTCCTTTCTTTACTGTGCCATCTATCGGCTACAACTGGTACTATAATTATTGACCTTTAAACTCGCCTATTTTTGTGTTACTATTTACAGTCCCACATCGGAAAACGGCGAATTTTCAACAGAAAAACTCTTATTGTCGGAATCTCGTAACGAAAAAGTGGATAAATTCCGATGCTATATATAGTAAATTACTTCCTCTAACACGTGCTGTAGCCAGAGTCCACGTTTTGTCGGACCTTGATACCGAAAAATCGATTGACGGCAAAACGTTAGTCTGTCCCTCTGACCGTCCGCCAGCCGTCCTCCCTCCCGCCCATAGTCCTGCCTATTTTTCTCAAAATTGATATTCCTCGATCGAACTGAATTAACTTGAGAGTTTTGGGAGTTTCTGAGACTGATTTTTGAGAGTACTTTACATGCTTCAAAAACATTTTCTAAATTTTCTCAAAAATGTCACCACCTTTTCTTATTAAACATTAAACTCAGTCAGCGTAGAAGACGTTTAAGAGAATGGCATAGGTCTCATATTCGTTGAAATTCCTATTTTTCGAAAACTGCAAAAAGTGTTATTTTTGGGGGGACGTGTTCCTACAACTATAATACTGAATTTAGAGATTTTTTGCTTAAAGAAATCTGTTTTTTAAAGACATTAAAATAAGGCCATGTTCAATTTTTAGAAAATATTTGTAGTTTCGTGTAATTTTGAGCGAAATGTAGTCATTTTTTTTTATATTTCTCAAAAAACGCTCAATATTTTTATTTAAAGTTTCTCCTCATATGTATCAAGAGATGGTAAAATTATGATGGTAGTACATTTTTGGGCGAACTCTCCGTTTTGCGAAAATTGCAAAAAGTCAACATTTCAAAACTTCACAATTGAATATAAATATTTTTGCTTTAGACAAAGTTTGTTCTAAGTAATCAGCCCTTTAAAAAAGGTCCTGTACATTCTTTGGTGGGACAAGTAGATTTCACGTAATTTGTAACTATTTTTTCTGCAATTTTCTAAAAAAATCTCAAAAACCACTCCAAATTCTCTTTGAATTGTCTCCTAGTATGAAATAACTAAATGAAAAAGGGTATTAGCCCCATTTTCGGCAAATTCTCCGTATTCTCGAAAATTGCAAAAACTGCATCCTGGAAAAAATTGAGTTCAGACAATTTCATTTTCAAGCGTCGGCAGGAGTTCGATCCGAATGGCGCTTCTGTATCGTAGAGGTATAACTGACGATTTAACTTGGAAGGCCTGAATTTCAGCCTCTGTCAGGAAAATAATGTTTGTTGAAAACACTTTTGTATATTTATATATAGCGGGGCACGTAGAAACAATGTGAGAAAGTGTGTGATGTTGTAGCACCCTAGTTTACTTTGTCGCGTTTACTTCGTAAGATTATAATCGCACACCAAAAACGACGAATATTTGGCAGAAAAACACTTATTGCCGGGCATTAGTAACGAAAAAGTGGATAAATCCTGATGCTATATAAATTACTTCCTCTAAACTTGGTGTAGCCAGAATCCATGTTTTGTGGGTTCTTGGTACATTGATTGACGACTACCCGTGTCTGTCTGTGAGCAACGCTAGCTCCTAAACGCATCAGACGATTGTCCCCAAAATTGATACTCCCCGATCGATCTAAACAAACATGATGCTTTGGGAGTTTAAACGGATACTTTGATTTTTTAGAGTATTTTACATGAAGTCTCAAAAACATTTTCAAAATTTTCTCCAAAATGGCATAATATTGAACTTTGTTCTCGGATATCGTAAAGGGCGCTTAAGAGAATTTTGCAGGGTTCATGTTCGTTGCTATCCTTCATTTTTCGAAAATTGCAAAAATTCTATTTTTGGGGGGCGTCTTTCTACAACTATAAAATTGAAGAGAGATTTTTTCCCTTAATGACATCTGTTCCTTAAAAATCTTAAAATAAGGTTATGTACAATTTTTCGAAAATGTGAGAAGTTTACGCGTAATTTTGAGCGAAATAAGGCAATTTTTAAATGTTTGAATAAATAAAAACTGGAGGCACCGCGATTTTATAAAACTTTCTTCAATGAAGACCCCCGCACATTTTCAACATTTTCTCAAAAAATGCTCCAATTTTTTTTAATGTCTCGTAGGATTAGAGTAAAATACACTTATGAAGGTGGCATAGGTCCGATTTTCACGGTTATCTATAAACTATCGAAAATTGCAAAAATGTTAATTTTGTGGCGTTTTTTGACAATTACAAAATTAAAGATAGAGGTTGTTTTTTCATACAAAATTTGTTCTCTATAGTGAGTTCTTTCATTAAGGTCATGTACAGTTTTTGAAAATTTTATTATTTTCGCACAATATTTTCAATTTTAAAAAATTACAAAAACAACATTTTATGAAAAATGGCTTCAGATCATTTCTTAAAATGTTTTGTAGGGATAGTACTAAAAGCACTATATAAGATGACATAAATGCCATATGGCTCTATTCTTTTGTTTTTCTAAAAATTACAAAAATTTATTTTTTTTAACTTGTCTCTCACGTCGTTAATATTCACGTTAGCTGCAATTTCTTCACTTTATTATATTTATGAGTAAATGTGCTTTTCGTATGAACTTATTTTCCAATTTTCAACGTTTCCTTCTCGGACAATCTGTATAGTTCGAAGATTAAGAATAGTAGAGTGCGATCGAATTCCCTGACATTCTCTCAGTACTCCATGGAGAATGTTGGCTCGATCCCCCACTAACTTTCCAACAAAGACGCGGAGAATTGACGTGGATGTGATGTACTCATTCGAGTTTTCAAACAGCGGTGATGCTGATCCCACATTTGAGCCAGTAGTGTGTCAAGAATGGTTGGATGCCAAGAATGTATTAGCATCCAACTTGCAACAGTAGAACCTCCTCTCTGCCACTAGCGGACCCAGAGGGTTTACACTTCGCAATCGTCAAAAGGAAGTATCAACATTATCAGCACAAAGGCAATTTAGTATTTTTCAATGATGTATCAGGTTTGATGCAACAATTTAACATTCCGTACCAAGTATAACATTGGAGACTGTTTATATGCTTCACAAATAAGTCTCAAGACTGTGCTATTGCGTAATTGTAATACAATATCACCATTAACCCCCTGTCCTAGGTAAATACCGTTATCCAAATTGCAACGCCAACTACAATTTATCAAATATAAAGAAAAGTGGATAATAAGTGATGATTTTATAGCAATCTCTCTTGGTTTGCAAGGTAGGTACACAAAGAACTCTTTCTGAATCTTAGAATGATATCACCGCAAAAAAATGACCATTCCGTAAAAAAAGAGTAGTCTCGATGAACAGCTTCGTTCCTGGCACAAAAGACGTTTCACAGGGGCCTCTAGTGAATCATGATAACATTACATTACCACGCCATCACAGTCGGACTCATGAAACATGATGCCGTTAACAAAAATGAGTGCGGATGTCTTCTCATCTAAGTATAGTATGTGTTATAGTAGGGTGTTACAGAATGGCACAGACTTTCCCGTATTAGTTTTCGTCTTGGTTATCTGTCGTAAGATCCTTTCGACTCGGCTAACTTTCTTCGGACTCCCCACATACTCTTGCCAGCTTCCATCTATCGCTGCGCAAAGTACATTTTTTAATTTGTTATTTAATTTTTCGGTTTCCTAAGAGTACAACTAAAATATTATTTTAAGAATGTTTAGGAACAGTAAAGCTTCATCCTAAATTGCAATGTTTTGAAAAATTTGGAGTCTCTTTTAAGAAAATGGTGCTTAAGCATTAATGTAAATTCGAAACTTAATGCTCATTTTCACAAAAAAGTTTTGAGTTTTCAAAAACTGCATTAGAAGTCACTTGAAGAACTAACTCACAACTACAATAATGTTTACGAATTGCTGTAAATGTGCATATAAATTTTTCAAAAATTACATTTGTGTAAATTAAAAAAACGCCCCTAAAAGAATTCTACGCCATATTAAAGAGTGCCATTAGCACTATACGTTCGAAAAAATTGAAGAAAATATTTGGAGCCGTTTTTGGGAAAATGGTATTTGAGCGTTTGAAGCGTATTTGAGCGATGAAAATGCGGAATTCTGAGCCCGTTTTCACTGCAAACGATTGAGGTTTCGAAATACTTTATGTGACATTATTTAAAGTACATGCACTCATAAATACAAGAGTGCAGAGAAACTTCCTAATGTAAATATTAACGACGTGAGAGACAAGTTAAAAAATTAAATTTTTGTAATTTTTAGAAAAAAAAGAATATAGCAATATGCCGCATTTATTACTATTCTTACAAAAAGTTTTTTTATAATTTGCTGCCATTCTTGAGAAAATCTTGTTTTTTATATTTTTAGGTGCAAATACGGCACGCGGTAATGCACGAAAACTACTAAAAGTTTCAAAAAATTATACCTGACCTTGATAAAAGAACTAATTATGGACAACAAATTTTATTTGAAGGTAAAATCTCTATCTTCAATTTTGTAGTTGTAGGGAGAAGCTCCAAAAAAATTCATACTTTTGAAATTTTACGAAAATTCAGAGTTAACCTTGAAAATCGGGCTTAAGCCACCTTTATATTTTACTCTATATGTCAAGACATTTAAAGAAAAAATTTGTAGTCGTTTTTGAGTAAATGTTGAAAATGTCCGGGGGCTTCATGTAAAGGTTTTCAAAATCAAAGCGCTTCGAGTGGAACCACGTCTACCGGGGAATATCCATTTTGGAAAAAATCCTACGTATGGTTTAAGCGTTAGTGATGTTCACGGGCAAACGGATAGATGTAAAGACGGACAGACAGACGGACGTTTTGAAAAAACTACTTTTTCGGTGTCAGGGTACTCCAAAACGTGTATTTCCGTTGAAATCTCGAAATCTATTTTCCGCAGCAATACATAAATTTCCAGATACTACATATATTACTCCGTATACACGTATGTATATGGGAAGGTAAAAAGCAAACAGGGCTTTTTATTAGTTCCCCAATACGCACACTATTGCATTTCAACGAGTTTAAAACTATTCTCACTTCTTATGAGCTGTACATCTGGCAACATTTACACAATGTTTCTATGTTGTTAGACATTCTCGAGGAATCAGCACACTAAAAATGACAAAAAGTGATGGTGTCTGTGAGAAAAGTGGACGCGACATGTTATTAAAAATGCACGTCACTATCTGTATACCTACCCAGTTAATTGTGGAGCTTTTAGTGACGAACCTGTTCAGTAATGACCTGAAGCAGCAAAAATGATGCTGAACAAAGCTACACAAAATTATTTTCCAAAACGTAACATGCTACTCGCTCACGAACAACTAATAAAATATCTAATAAATTAGATATTTTAACAAAATCTTCACGAATACTACAATAAAATAGTATATGAAATATACAGTACAACACTTCTTTACATATGAACAATACATAAACGTTGATAACGCAGCATGCGAATAGGAAATATTTAATGACGGGCGGACTTTTCCTTGAAGCCTTGTTGTCACATGACGTCAGCTGTAGCGTAAGCAATGACGAACTTACTATGAGAATTTAGTCGGCACACGCAGTACGAGTATATGCGGAATAACACGATCAAATAAATTTTATTTTGGGGACAAAATCGTTTCTGCAAAAGTTGAAAGAAAATACTGTAGCTTCCGAGCATGTGAGAGGTGTTTATGGTTTCGTTAGGTACTGGACTGGCCTGCCGCTTTATAAAAGAAGAGTCGAGATCCCTGAAGCTGCACCAAACTCCAAGAGAGTTCGCCTGGCGTAGGCTTCGGCCGATCCGCGACTCTCCGAGCTGGGGCGCGACCGCCGTGGCTCCCGTGGCCCCTGCCTTCCAGCCTGCCGCTACCGCCGCCTTTTGACAGAGCCATCGGAGAGTCGCTTGCCTGCGGGTTCGATCGCTGACAGAAGCTCTTTGGTGCGAGAACGAACAAGCCTGTCTGCTCGCCTGCTTGCTTGTCTGCCTGCCACCGCCGCCGTTGCCAACTCCCCTCCCCCTTTCCTCACAGCGACGGCCTTAGTTGACGACCGCTGAGAGACGACGCGCGTTGGTCGACCACTACAGGACCAAGAAACTATAAACAGGTTGTTACAATGAGCATGCGTTACATATGACCACTCCCGCCCATGGCAATGGCACGGGACCGTCTAGATCCTCCCTCCCAGTAACGACACAAACGCAGTGACAACTTCCGGAAACAAGCGTTCGTTACTGGAGAGGCGCAGAGCAAAATACGATGGCAGCGCTTGCGGCGGCTGAGCCGAGAGTAGCCAAAGCATTTACTCTCGCTATATCGCCCGCGCAAGCAAATTGATGCGCAATTTCTGGCCAGTGAAGAGCCAGTATTGTCTCAAGAGGCGTTGTGAAGCTGCCACGCGCGGACGGAGTAAAGGCCCATTCACAATGCAAACGTAAACATAAGCATAGCGCATAGACATACACATTAACATAAGTACTAAACCCAAGTATTCACAATGTCTAACATAAACGTAAACAAAATAAGAGTTTCTATTAGCTGTGAAGCATTCTGGTTTACTGTTGGTTGGATGTGAGAATCGATTTCAAAATATCGACTGTGTCCATTGACCATGTGGCGTAAGTGCTTCCATCAACTTCGCTCCAATTTCGATTCTCGATTTTAGGTTACCGTTCTGTGATTGGTCCATTTGTTATGTCTTACTTAAGCATAAGCACAGAACCTTGAAGCTTGCAAGCTTTTAAGTAAACGTCTTACGTGTTATGTTTATGCGAACGCATTGTGAATGAGTCCGCTTATGAACGTAGTCCTAACTTTTATGTTAAAGCTATGCTTATGTTTATGTTTGCATTGTGAATGCGCCTTAATAGTCCCTCTGAAGAATCGCTCGCTCATTCGCGAAAGGCCGCTCCGCAATCGCCTGTGAACGGGAAGGGCGACACAAAAGCGAGAACGGCGACGGGAACGCGAGGCACGTGCGCTTCACAATAAGCGCCAACAGGAATAGGAATGGCGTTACGGTTTTGAAGCAGCGTGAAAGCGAACTTCGAAAAACAGTTGCCGAAACCAAAGCACTTCTACCTACGCTACTCTCTTCACTCTTTGCTTTGCCATCTTTCTGTTGTATTTGCGTGTGATTCTATAAATAATGAATACCTAAACGAAAGAATATGAATTGGGAAAAAGAACTATACGAATGAAAAATGCTAAAACCACTACAAACTTATGGAAAATACAACTAACTAACATTTTATCAATAAACAAACAATTCAAATGTATTGTAACGAAACATGTAAAAATGATGAGAAATTTTAATGTTTGTGGAAAATTTGAAGGAAATTTTTATTCAGAGTATTAATATGAATGGAAAAACAATTATACTGTAATTACCAAAAAACTAAAACAACTCAACAATGACTAACAAAACCCGCCTCAAACTCTAACCTCGCAAATCCACGCTCTAACCTCAATATCGCACTAAACTCAATTCCGCTCCAGACCAGTGTAGCGCGAGGGTCGCGTGCCCGATCAGCAGGAGAGCTTCGCCGCCATTTGCTGTCCTTTCATTGGTCGAAAGGCCTCCCGTACTCGGGCCAAGACAAATGTTGATCATCCTTCCCGTTCCCGTCGTGTTGTGAACGGCTGCCTGAGGTGTCCGTTTTTCAACTTTCCTTACGTTGCCGTTTCCGATCACGGTCTGTTGTGGAGCGTCCTTAGGAAGGAGCCTGGAACGGCTAAATACTCGGTTACAATTTGGTACCTGTAAACTTCCATTGGAAGCACAGGGAACACCGCTCCCCATTTCCTTCGACAATTGCGACGGAGATATTACTCATTACTTCTTCTAGAGGGAAACTTCTCCACCTCAACACACGCAGTTGTTTTATTTTCTCATTTTAAAATGTACTTACGTACAAAAAGAAAGTATTGAAACGATGCAGCAGAAATCAGTGATTTTTCGACAAGAAAACTTGTATTCTGAAACTCTAGAATCAACAAAATGGAGAAATCATGTTCCGTTATGTAGTAAATTACTTGTGACAAGTTATGCAGTCAGAAATCGTGATTAGCGGGTCCTTGATTCCGAAAAATTTAGTGACGGCAAAACGTGTAATTGTGTCGTCGTTAGCGCCTAAACCGTTGAGATGATTTTCTACAAAATTGCTCTTCACCAATAGATGTAAATAACTCAAGGCCCAGCAAAATCGAAAAACTTTATTTTAATTATTGCAGGTTCTTTGCATGAAGTGTCAATAACATTTTCAAAACGTTCTTCTAATGATTCCAATTTTTTTACTAAACTTCTTCCTCGCGTAGCCCAACAAAAGATTAAAAAAAGGCGGTGGTGTCATTTTTGGTAAATCACTAAATTTTCAAAAATTGCAAATGTTTAAATTTTTTGACGTGTCTCTACAACAACCATTTTGAAGGTTCATGGATAATAGAAATTATTTTTCTAAATGAAACCTCTTCTTTAAACACATCTTTAAATACGGATATACAAAATTGTTCGAATATATGAGAAGTTTTCACGCAATATTGTCCGAAATATCGGCATATTTAAAAAACAATTTTCTGCAAAACAGCTCCAAATTTGTCTTTAAATGTATCTCGTATACAACGTTACACGCTTCACATTTTTGCAGGTCCCATTTTCCGAGAAAATTCTGTATTATTAAATATTGGAAAAAAGTAACATTGTAAAAGTTTATCTATTGAGGATATCTTTTCCATATCGAAATATGTTCTAAAAATTTAGATTTTTAATTAAGGATATGTACAATTTTTTGCAAAAACGAGTAGTTTTCGCATAATTTTTGTCTCGTGTTTACCCAATTTATATTTTTTCTCAAAAATGTTTCCAATTTTTAAAAAAATTCCCCTCAGACACAATGCTTACCAAATGGTGCAAGTTTCATTTTCAGGTTTTCATTTTAAAGAAGAAAATTAGAAATCTTTTGTAAAATTAAAAAGTCTTTACTTCAAAAAAACTACTGATATTTTCAAAAAGAACTGTAAATGACATTTTTTTTAGATCTAACTTTTTAGTACAGATCGCATTAAAGGAAAAATCTCTATCATCAATACTGTAGTTTTTTAATGTTCATTTTGTGAAATTTTCAAAAATTCCGGGAGTTCACCGAAAATGGGACCACCCCAATCGTTATGAACGAGAAAATTTGAGAAAAAGTATTATTCGAGAAAATATAATGTAAAAATTGGCGCCGTTTTTGTGATTTTTTTTTTTTAATATTGCGTTCATTACACGCAAAAACCACTCATAATGTCGAGAAATGGTAGCAGATCTTATTTAAATATGTATGTTTTAAGAACAGATTTCATTAAGGAAAAAATATATTTTCAACAATGTAGTTGTAATAGGAGGATGCCGAAAATTTTCGAACATTTGCAATTTTCAGAAATTAAGAAAATTAAACCTTGTTTAACATTATTGTATCATATAAATTGTTCACATATTCGTATTCGGAGATTGCGTAATTGTATACATTTGACGTATATTTTCAACTAAGTCAGTATATACTGAACTTTATTTTTAAATTCTTGAGAAATTTTCTGTACTAATATGTTATGTCTTCACTTATCTACATATAATCGTATGGCTAGACGTATCGTTTTGGAATTAAGTCAGATGAATGACTTGTTACACAGGGAGGGTATCGAACGATATGATGAAAAAAGATTTTTGAAAAATATCGTGTTGTGTTTGTCTTCGCCTAAAAACGAAACTCTCTGTGACTTCTGAGGGCTGGAAACAGCAGATATTTGGGTTTGCACATCGCGCCTCCGTATTTCGCCCCTAGAATTTCTTTGTGTAATATTTGTCAAGTAATTTTCTGCTCGTACAAATAGGGGTCGTTGGAAGAAAATGGAGTACCATAAACAATAGCCAACAAGAACAATACAATTAAGTGTATTAATGAAAAACCCTCAAAGTGAATAGAAGAATCCAACGTGCCTCGGAACACAAGAAATACTTGCCAATTTATCTCCAAAACAAAAATTTTAAAATTTAGAAATATCTACAAGACGCGTATCCTAACGGTAGCTCGCTTCTCATTTGTCATTTGCTCTAGCATCTCCTATATACTCCTATTCAAGAAAAACCCTCGACCCTTGCCGCTCTAATCATCTCACAACTCTCACTGCTCTCTGTTTGATATGATTTCTCGTATTTTTGCCCTTTCAACACCAAACAACGTATGAATTTGGCTTTTCTGTTGTGCTCTCATTAGCGCAGCCGGAGGGAGCGGCCGGCACAGCGGAGCGCGGCCGAGCGCCCGGGGCCACGCCCTGGACGAGGCCGCTGGCCTCCGCCTCCGCGCAGGGGCGGGGTGTGGCGGGGAGGGGCGGGGAGGGGCGGGGCGGGCGATGAGCCGCCGCTCGAGGGGAAGAGCAGGGGCGCGGGTGATGGAGGCGCCGGGGCGGGGCGGGGCCCGGGTCGCGGTGGGATAAGGAGGGCAGTCCGGGCGCGTGGGGGGCGGTAGGGGAAACGGGCAACGTGCAGGGGAGCGCGGGGTGGCACGGGGAGGGGAGCGAATCTCGACCGGCCGCAGCAACCCTCGCCTGCGCCGCGCCCGCCGCCCGCGACCTCCGCGCCTCCGCGCAGCCGCCGGCGCCCGTATTAGGTAAGCGCCCCAAATCCAGTCCGAATATCATCCTGCATTTGGCTTTTCATGTGGCACCTCGGTGCGCGGGGCAGTCAGGACCTCCAATCCATGTCTAACGCAGTTGACAACAACGACTGCGACATGCTCGCCCGCGCAACCTGCTCGTGATTTTATGATTGTTTTGAATACGGGCGAGCGGCGCGCTTGCTGCAGGATATTGTTTTTTTGAATCACGAAGCCGTTAGGCCCCGGGGCGGCGCGCCGTTCGAACTCATTCCTAAGGTTGGTCTGGGTTCGCGCCCACGTGCCGCGTGTCTTCGTGGCGAACCGGCCTTGGGCTTCCTAATGTTTGCGGGGTTGGTCATTTCATTCATGAATTGAAGAACTCGATGCCAATGGCATTTAATGATACATTCAAATTATACTACTTCTGTACAACGTAATTATAAACTTTCCATTCTGAACTTCTTATCCCTAATGCTTGTTAGGCAAATAATTTCATATGCGACGCGCAACTAAGATATATTTAATTTTTCCAAATGATCATTTTATAAGACGAGTATGTAATTTGTGGAGACAATGAATGAGTTGCACCTTTGAAGTGGTTTCCATTCTAATTTACCACAAAGATTGCCTTGCAATGCAAATTCTTATCTTGAAAGCTTTTACAACAGCCATACTCGCCACGCTTATTGTTAATATTGCAGTCATAAACCAGTTACCAAAAAGTCTTCGACTTTATATTTTCCGCCTCAACGCCCTTACGTAGTAAAGAGAAGTGTAATACTGGACGACTTTTCAACAGAAATAACTTGTAAATGGGGGCCCTGGTAAGCAAAAAAGCGGGGGAAATTGTTCATATATAAAGTGAATTACTTTTTGTAACACCGTTGAATACTTAGAAATCGCTTTTTGTGGGAGTCCTCGATACGAAAAAATTTGAAGCGGACGTGCTTGTTTTGTTGGAACAATAAACGCTACACCGTGCATGACGTTTCTCCAAATTATATTCCGCGGTAATCGGACAACCTGCCAGGTTTGCGAGTTTTGAAACGGATATTTTTTGATTTTTTGTGATATTTTAACAATGCAAGCTTAATATATTCAAACTTTTCTCGCAAAATTTGGTCAATTTGTTTTCTTTACCCCTTTTTCTCGATGGGGCTTAGAAGGCGCAGATCACATTTTTCATTAGAAATCTCTTAATTTTAGCAAAATTTGCAAAAGTCAATAAGTTTTGGCGTATTCTAAACAAATATTCAGATATATATTTTTCCTTTTGATTTCTCTGTTCTTTCAAGCATTTTTAAAATGTCATGTATATTATGTTTATAATTGTCATATAAAATAATTGTCTAAAAATTTAACAATTATTTTTTCAAAAGCTTGCGCAAATTTTTCCTTTATTTTTCCAACAAATTGCGCAGGCCCAATTTCGGAATTACGTATATTTTCGAAAATTAAAATATTAAAATTAAAAACTAAATATTGATGACAGATATTGAGAGGAGATAATTCTTTAAAGAATTTGTTTTTAAAACTACATCATGAATAAAGGTGAATAGAAATATTGTGTTTGTTTTCTAGAAGTTTTAAATGAAAATTATTCATTAAAGCGTCCGGGAAGGTGGACGTTATGCTTGAGGCTGGTATGTAGGGTGGCAAATGAGGCGGAGTCCAGCTCACAAGGAATAATTTTACAATTTCCTCAAAAATGGTTTCAAACATTGTTTGGAACATAAATCTGCCTCAAATAAGGACAAAGTTCTTATAAATCGGTAAAAACATTTTCTTTCACCAAGATTAAAATTCAAACTAATCTACCAACTACTCCTCGGCTTTTATCTGTAATTTCGATATATCAAAAATGGAGAAAAATTCAAAGAAATTGGACTGCGCCCAATTTTGTCATTAGAAAAGATGAAAAGAATTTTTTTAAATGAGAAGTATTTTAAAAACATTGAAGTTGTCCTTGGTTGCACAATAAAGTAGCCAAAAATCAATATTCGGCTTAAATTAAAGAGATCTCGACATTCGGCCAATCTAATTGGTGATGAATCAATTTTTGGATGAAATCTGCTTACAGTATTAGCGTTAGATGGTTCAAGACGGAAGGACGACGGAAGGCAGCCTGGCGGACGGAGTGGACAAACAGTGACAGACGTTTTGTCTGACTAATTTATCGGCATCACGGCACCAAAACATGAATAATAAAAATATGGGGCAAGAATTGAATGCAAACTCTTTATTTGCCCCAATATCAGGGACTAAAATCCAGACAAATGCCGTTTCCCACTGTAGATTTCATATTTTGCATATCGATAACATAGTATGCAAGAAAATGAATTTACGCTATAACTTTTTGGCTGTCGTAATTTAACACTAGAAGATAGAGATATTTCTTAATGCAATTCCATCTTCATGATATTAGATTTTTTAAATGTGGTGGGTATATTTCTTTTGAATATTTTTGTAGTTTTGAGAATTGTGAAGTTTTATTCGTATTTAAACGGTTCTCTTTATAACAGAGGTTTTTAACCAATTTTACGTATTATTGTAAAAGCTAGTATCAATTAACTTGAAGTTTAGAAAATAAAATATTAAAACCAAGATCTTCATTTTTTAATTACAAGGTTATAAGAAATAGTCTTTAAGGCCTTCGCTGAACTTCGAGGAGAAATATAAACATATATATCACAATTGAACTTCTTCCGATAGCACGTTACAAAGCAGTTTTTAATGTTTGACTAATAAAAAATAATAATAATGATACTCATTATCCTGATGGGAATAGAATTTTCTTCGACCTAGAACACACAATAGGGTAACTACAATGAAGAAAATGATCCAGAGACTTTCAGTTTATCGTTTTAATACCCAAAGGAATAAAACAGTTTTACTACCTCGAAACCTTGGGGAGTTTCGTGAAAAACTAGTAGATTCAATTGGACAGGCATTTGTAATTGATTAAATTAACTTAGGTGATATTTTGAAAAATTAAAATATTTGAATTTGTAAACTTCAATAAATCGACTTTCCTACAAAAATGAAAACAACAAATGTTACATGAATTTTTATGCCTTTTATAAGAAAATTGTCATATTTGTGAATATGGAAAACTACATAGGTGGGAGTAAATCTCCCTAACATAACGTGAAATTATGTGAAAAATTGAATAATGATTATATGAAAACGGTTACGTATTAATGTGTAGTGGAATGTGTCGCATTAACTGTTGTTAAAACTGAATTTGAAAGTTTTAAAATTGTGTTGCTGATCTCGAATTAATTTGTATCTGGAAGTGACATTTCGAATAGATTAATAAATTTGTACAATTAGTAAATTTTTATAGGTATAGAAGATAAGGGAATCATGAGAATATATATTGACAGAAAAGTGAATTGGCTGTAATATTTAACTACTGAATTTTTGTTTCCAATTTTTGTGTAATTTAATTGATTATTAGACTTATCTTACAATATACAGTGTTCGTAAAATTGTTGTTTTATGTTGAGAATATTTTGGTGAAAAAATGAGAAAAAAATTAATTTCG
>BOPP01000152.1:1166073-1182094 GCA_017312745.1 Gryllus bimaculatus
AGCCGCCGCGCCCCGTCCATTACCGTAAGCCGGCCCCAAATCCCAGTCCGCAATATCATCCTGCATTTGCCTTTTAAATGTGGCACCCTGCGGTGCGCGGGGCAGTCAGGACACACTCCAAATCCCACTTGTCTCACGCACTTGACACAAGCGACTGCCGCACATCGCTCCCCCAGCGCAACCCCTGCTCGTGATTTATGATTGTTTGAATAACGGCGCGGAGCGCGCGCTGCTGCCAGGATATTGTTTTCTTGATCACGGAAGCCGTTAGGCCCCGGGGGCGCGCGCCGCTTCCGAACTCACTTCCTAAGTGTTGGTCTGGGTCGCGCCCACGCTCCGCCGCGTGTCTTCGTGGCCGACAACCCGCACGCCCTTGGCGCTTCACGAAATGTTGCGGTTGTCATTTAATTCAATGAAATTTGAAGAACGTCGGATGCAATCGGGCATTTATGATAACATTCAATTATACTACTTCTGTACACGTATTTATAACACTTTCCATTCTGAACTTACTTTCACCATTAATGCTTTGTTAGGAAAATAATTTATATGCCGAACCGAAAACTACAGATATATTAATTTTCTCCAAATGAATACATTTTATAACGACAGAGTATGTACATTTGTGGAGAACTAATGAATGAGTATGCACCTTTGAAGTGGTTTCATTCATAATTTACCACAAAGAATTGCCTTGAAATGGCAAATTCATTATCTTAAAACGCTTTACAAACACGCCCATAACTCGCCACGCTTATTGTCTAATATATGCAGTCATAAACCCAGTTACGCAAAAAGTCTTCGATTTATATTTTCCCGCCTCACAACGCACTTACGTAGTAAAGAGAAAGTGATATACTGACGACTTTTCAACAGAAAAACTTGTATAATGGGGCCCTGGTAGCAAAAAAGCGGGTAAAACTTGTTCATATATAAAGTAAATTACTTTTTGTAACACGTTGAATACTTAGAATCGACTTTTTGTGAGTCCTCGATACCGAAAAAATAATTGACAGCGAAACGTGCTTGTTTGTTGGCAACAATAACGCCTACACCGTGCAGACGTTTTTCTCCAAAATTGATATTCCGCGGTCAATCCGGACAACCTGCCAGGCTTGCGAGTTTGAAACGGATATTTTGATTTTTGTGATATTTTAAATGAAGCCTTAATATATTCAAAACTTTCTCAAAAATTGGCTCCAATTTGTTTTCTTTACCTTTTTCCTCGATGGGGCTTAGAAAGGCGCAGATCACATTTTCATAGAAATCTCTTAATTTTAGAAAATTGCAAAAGTTCAAAAAAGTTTGGCGTATTCCTACAACCATAATATTCAAGATATATATTTTTTCCTTGATTTCTCTGTTCTTCAAGCACATTTTTAAAAAATGTCATGTATAATTATTGTTTATAATTGTCATATAAAATAATTGTCTAAAAAATTTTAAACAATTATTTTTTCAAAAGCTGCGCAAATTTTTTCCTTTAATTTTTTCCAACAAATTGCGCAGGCCCAATTTCGGCAAATTACGTATATTTTCGAAAATTAAAAAAATATTAAAATTAAAAACTACAATATTGATGACAGATATTGAGAGAGATAATATCTTTAAAGAATTCTGTTTTTTAAAACTACATCATGAAATAAGGTGAATAGAAATTTGAGTTTTTTCTAATTTTCAAATGAAAATTATTCATTAAAGCGTCGGGAAGGTGGAGTTATGCTATGAGGCTGGTAGTGTAGGGTGTAACATGAACGGCGGAGTCCCAAGCCACAAGGATATTTTCAAAATTTCCTCAAAAATGGTTTCAAACGTTGTTTGGAACATAATGCTCAAATAAAGGACAAAGTTCTTATAAATACGGTAAAAAACATTTTCTTTCACACCTCTAAAATTTCAAACTAATCCTACAACTACTCTCGCGCTTTATCTGTAACTTTCGATATTTCAAAAAATGGAGAAAAATTCAAAGAAATTGGACCTGCGCCATTTTTGTAATTAGAAAAGATGAAAAGAATTTTTTTAAATGAGAAGTAATTTAAAAACATTTGAAGTTGTCCTTGGCGTTGCAAATAAAGTACGCCCAAAAAATCAAAATATTCGCTTAAAATTAAAGAGATCTCGACATCGGCCAGATCTATTGGTGATGATCAATTTTGATGAAAATCTGCTTACAGTTTAGCCGTTAGCATGGTTCAAAGACGGAAGGACGCACGGACAGGCAGCCTGGCGGACGGAGTGACAAACAAGTAGACAGACGTTTTGTCCTGAACTAATTTTATCGGCATCACGGAACACCAAAACATGAATAACTAAAAATAGGGGCAAGAATTATCCTCTTTTCCAATATCAGGGACCTAAAAATACCAGACAAATGCCGTTTTTCACTGCAGCATTTCATATCTTTCTCCATATTACGTACATAGTATGCAAGAAAATGAAATTTACGCACATCAACTTTCTTCGAGGCTGTCGTACACTTTCAACATCGAAGATAGAGATAACTTTCTTAATGCATTCCATTCTTATATATTAGATTTTTAAATGATGTCGGGTATATAATTTTGAATATTTTTGTAGTTTTGAGAATTGTGAAGTTTTTATTTCGTATTTAAAAACGTTTCTCTTTATAAACAAGAGGTGTTACAACACATACTTTACGTATTATTTGTAAAAGCTAAGTAATATTACATTGACAGTTATGCAGAATAAATATTAAAACCAAGATCTTCATTTTTTAAATTACAAAGGTTACTAAGAAAAATAGTCTTCTAAGCGCCCTTCGCTGAATTCGAGGAGAACATAATAAACATATATATAACAATTGAACTTCTTCCGATAGCACGTTACACACAGTTTTTAACTGTTTTGACGTAAATAAACAAAATAAATAAATAATGATTACTCATAATCCCTGATGGGAATAAAGAATTTTACTTCGACTAAGACCACCACCAACTAGGTACACTACAATGAAGAACAATGATCCCAGAGACTCTTCAAGTTATTATCGTTTTAATACCCACAAAGGAAATAAACAGTTACACTCGAAAACTTGGGAGATTTCGTGAAACTAAGTAGATCATTGGAAGCATTTGTACCTCGAATATAAATATCAACATAGGAGATATTTGAAAATAATTACAAATATTTGAATTTTGTAAAACTTTCAATAAAATGGCACTTTCCTTACAAAAATGTAAAACAAACAAATTGTTAACATGAATTTTTTATCGCTTTTAGAAAATTGTCAATATTTAGCTCGAAATTACTGGAAAACTACAGGTGGGAGTAAAATTCCCAAACATACAGTGAAAATTATGTGAAAAAATTGAATAATGATAAAGGAAAACCGGTTACGTCATTACTGCAATGCGTCGATTAACTGTTGTAAAACATGATTTAGAAAAGTTTATCAAATTGTGTTCGATGATTCAAATTAAATCATTTGGGCATGATCATTTTGAATAGCATTAATAATTTGTCACACTTACGTAAATTTTATAGGTATAGAAGATAAGAGCAAAATTATGAGAAAATATTATAATTGACAGAAAAAGTGAAACTGGCATGTAATATTTACACTCTGAAAATTTTGTTTCCAATTTTGTGTAAATTCCTAATATTTAATTAGACTCATCTTACAATCATACCAGTGTTCGCTGTCCACAGACCCTTATGGTGTATGCAATCCGCACTACGCAGGTGTGTGGGGTAAACTTTCTGGACGAAAGTAGAGTGGGAGATTCTGAAGAACATTTTTACTTTTTCCGCTACTACTTACATAGTAAAGAGTAAATATTATAATGTAATCTTTATTAATTAAATCTTTAATAATTACGTAGTAAAGAGTAAATATTATAATCAATCATTATATTTCAAATAAAATATGAAACAAAAATATCTTATTGTGGGTCACAGATAGAGAAGAGGTGTATGTTTTGCTCCAATGTGTCGTTAATTACTTCTCGTAATGAACAGAGTGGTCAGAATCCACAATCTGTGGGTTCTTGATACCTAAAAATAGGTTTATTACAAAACCTCTCACACTCTCTCCTCCCTTACATCTCTGGACAACACGAGCGCCTAGACAGCTCGTAGGATTTTCTCTGAAATTCATATTCCCCGACAGATCTGGCCCTACTCAGGACCCAGTGGATTGGATTGGATATTTTGGACATATTTTACCTGAAGTCAGAACGACAAATAAAAATGTTTCTAGAAAACTCCTACAATATTGTTTCTCGCCTTACGTACGCCTTTCGCTTTACTTTCAAGAATATTAAGTATTGTAATCGTGCGCTGGAAGTTAGCGATTTTTCGACAGAAAGACTAATTTTCGGGCCACTGTAACGAGCTACTGGTGCTACGAACCCACATACGTTTTGCATTTACTTTTACAATTTTCTAAAATTCAGAGAGTTCGAGGAAAATTAGACCTGTGCCATTATTTCAAGGGTCCCTTGTTCTATTCTTGGAAATAACTTTTTTTTAAGAAAACGTTTTTCTTATAAATTGCTTTAAGTGCAAACAGAAATTACGTGAAAAATACTCGTTTTATTTCAAAACATTATACATGACCTTTTTAATATCTGATTTTTAAAACATATTTAATTTAAGACAAATATATATCTTCAATATTGTGCTTTTGCAAAGTTTTCTTTTTTTACATTTTCGCAAATAAAAAGATTTCGCCGAAAACGGGTTAGTATCAATTTTTTACCGTCATGTAATACATATGAGGACAAAATTTAAAAAAAAAGTGTTGAGACATTTTCAAAAAATATAACTGTTTAAAAATTGCCTAAATTTCACACAAAAGTGAGCGAAAACTACCCGTCCTTTCGCAAAATTGCACGTGATCTTACTTTGTATGTGATCTTCCTTTGAACAACAGATAACATTAAAGAAACACTCGCCATTCAACACTGTAATTGTATGAAGAATCCGAAAAAAAAATGAACTTTTGAATATTTTCGAAAACTCATGGATTTTGATAACAATGACACCAAAGCTATTTTATTAAGAGTTTTCGACTCAGTCAAAGAACAAGTTTAAGCAGATAATTGGAGGCATTTTGAGATAATTTTGAAACTGTTGTTCTGTTTGAAACTGCATTGAAGTGGACAATACAGATCACGGAACTATTGCGAGATTTGTGAATGATAGAGTAAAGGTGTTAACAGTGAAAGACGAGAATGTGCTACTTTTCTAGGCAGGTGTTGCTGCATGCGTGCTTAAAGCAGCTACAGCATTGAAGGTGTTTTATCTTAACATGGTTCATTTGACGTGCTTGGTTCATGGTCTGCAACGTGTTGCCAAATATATTAATTTCGGCAACAAAAAAGTATTTTTAAGGGTCGAGCAACGAGTAATATGTTATATTTCAAACATCAGCTAACAAATGTGCTATGGCCTCATGAACCAGGGCCAACACGATGGGGAACGTGGTTTGAAGCCAATGTTTTTTTACAGTGAGCATGCAGACGCAATTAAATCAATAGTTGAGTATTTTGCTCTAAATGTGCTATTTATATTCGCGAAGGTAAAATTGTTTTCAGTGATTCCAAAGTGATATGTTCAATGGTCTACAACAAGAACAAGAAGAACTAGAGTCATTGGGAATTCCTCTGCAAGAATCTATTACCGCAATGGAAATTTTAAAATAGAATTAATGGAATAAACAACATTAACATTCAAATTATGAGTGTCCTGAATGCAAATGAACAATATAGTGGCGGCTAGTTCGTAGGTTGCACAACCCTCAGATAATCGAAAAAGATCTTATAATTTGTTAGGAGTATACATTTTCCTTTTAATGACATTCAATATTCAACATATTGCAGCATTATCGTTGTATATGAAATCATTTTGAAACCAAAGAGCTCGTTGGAGTACTCTCTCCGACATCTGTCAAGCTCTTGGCTCTATTACTATGTTTACTGCATTTACTCTTTGGCCCTGCGCTTCAACACAGGGCATCCGGGGCAGCAACCAGTCTTCTTCGATGGGTTGGGGATCTGGTTGCAGGCACGGTGCGGCGTCCGAGGGGAAAGAAATGTTGTTTTCGTCTGCCATTAACTGCAACTTAATTTTATGAATTTCGCGTGCTAATAAATACAAAAGTTCGGTCAATTATTGACGGTATAGAATGTATTATTTATGTTTGGAGAATTTATTTTAATTTTATATTAGGTTTGTTGATTGAAAATATATATTTAATGAGTCATTTGCGTAAAGTTGGCCAAAATATAAGGAAGTGAAGTCGTAGGCTTCCGCGGCCAGAGTCATGTGCGTGATCTTGGCTGTCCGGGTGACGCCGCGTCACAGCCATCGACTCGGCGTCACCCGGACAGCCAAAATCACGCACAATCTATAAGGAAGTCCATTTGTGTCTCACGGTGGGCGCATATTTCCTGTTGCAGTTACTGCTGAGTTACGACCTGCGAGAGTTGTAAATACGAGTATGCGTGAAAGATCTTTCATTATTAAAATATATACCAGGGTAGGGAAATATTCTAAATAAAATAATTTCATTTGTGTAAAACGTTTCCACACAATATTACTTGTTGCAAAGTACCGGCGTGTGATCACCTTATTTCGAAACCAAATTATTTTTCGTTTTGTATGAATTTTATTACCGTCAACTGTCTCAATACATAACTAATACAAAAACTTGAGTGACTACAGGAGATCAAAACCAGAACTACGTGCAAAGGAAGTGAATGTACTTGACACGGACATTACGCATAAAATTATGTAGGTAATGTTTTAATATACACTTTTATTAACTTAGTTTCAATTAATTTACATAATTTTCTTACATTTTATTATATATATTTGTGTTTTGAATTTTGGAAAATACATTTTCGTCACTCAATGGAACTACAATCTCCAGTTTGTTGCGGCACCAGCCGACACTCATTTATCTTTAACATAAATCTATTTATCTTGAAAAACCAAAACGGTTTCAATCTTGAGTGATTTACCACGGGAGGTGGCCCTGATCTCCCACCGCTCGATATTGATATCCGACACTGACCTACACGTCGGTTTACGGGGTTTCCCCCAATCGGTTATCTCACACTAGCGTGGCAGCGCCCGGCCGGAACAAGGTTAAATGTTTTCATTTCAAATAAAAATTTCTGTACTCCATTGAAAATGAACGATGTGTCATTGACTAATGTCATGATAAACAGTTTTTACAACTCTCAATTCAGTCAAACTTCAAATGGAACGTCCGTTTAAAAGAATTGAACACAAAATTAAGTTCATTATGCTACGCAATCAGAATTCTTTCAAATTCAGTCAGTCTTCATACTGCTCGTTGTGTTCATTTCGCGAATGTTAATTCCCGCCTGAAATATGGTATAATATTCTGGGGAAATATGTCTTATAGCTCCCAGACTTTTGAATTAGAAAAAAGAATTGTAGCAATAATAAGCAAATCTCAACCACATGATTTTTGTATACCTCTATTATCTAGGAATTTTACAATACCTTGTCTCTTCATTTACCAATCAATAGTTTTTGTCAAAAATGACTTACTCAAGGGTGGGAATATATTTTTTGGAAATGCCGATGTCTATAACTGTAACTCGCCACGCAGCAATCACATTTTTCAGGTGTCAGTATTAACAGCTCACTACACAACACAAACGATTTAAGTCGATACACAAGTTCATCACAAGTAAAGCATTTTCTGCTGCATAACAGCTTCTATACAATGCTATATACTTTATAAATATATACTGCTATATACTTTACCAAGCATAAAAAAGGAAGTAATTAACAACGATGTTTAATGTATTATTTACAATTTGGACTGTATAATTCTAAACAACCTATAACAAGTATAGTACATTAACTTCTGGATCAATGATCCCCATCTCGACCCCCATCGAGTTCAGTGGTAAATATAGTTAATCAAATTATCATTGTCCACGTTGGCGCCGCAAGAAGTCGATTCCCTGACGAAGGGCATGATGAGGGATAAGAGCCCAAATATATAGATGATTTGCTCTTGCAAATAGTTTTTAGTCACTGGAGCAAATATTTTCTTATCAATTCTTACCAAGAACGCTTATTTCCTTCTGTATTCAGATTTCAACTTTTATATGGCTTAGAGTAGGGATCCTGGAATTCAGAAAATGTGATCCTAGGCTCTCTCTCTGTCAGATGCACTGCAGTGGTATCAGTTGTCACTCTGAGCCACCTAAGCCGGTTTCGTGTTTTCAGCAAGGTACTTTACTACATCTACGAAACTATCCCCTTCAGTAGTTGTGTATGGAAGCCAGACTCATGAGTGTTATTTTCCTACTTTTGGAAATTTTTGCCTATTTTTATGAACTGTTTCAAATAAGGTTCAAGTTATGTTGTCATGTTTTTTGAGTCATTTATTTGTCATTTATTTGAGGCTGTCGCAGTAACGTAATAAACCTTTTGTGTAGATTGTTTCTTGGTTTGCGATACGATTCCGAAGATGGAAGGCGTTAGCGTTGAGAGTTAGGTAGATCCTTGACTGTCCCATTGCCCTATACAATATTAAGAACACTAACATGAATTTGTCTTTCTTCATATATCACAAAGGAAATACCGGCGAGTTTAAAATGAAACAGGCATTAACAGTGGAAAAAATTGAGAGATGGGGTTATTGAAAGCATTGCAAACGTTCCATGAAGATCTACTTTAAAAGTATTAGGTAAATGTTAAAAGTGTACGATAACTATATTCCTGAAAGTGCAAAAAAGCTATCCTGTAATACCTTCAATTTTGTTGTCTCTTAATTTTCACTTTTAATAAAGTTTTGCCATAACATAAATCATACTTTATTTCCACACATTTCAGATGTAAGCGATATAAGGAAAATGTGTATTGAATTTGAAAATAACACGTTCGCAAAATAATTCTTTTTTGAGAATATTAAAATTGTTTCTTATAGTTGAAATACAATTTGTGATGAAATAACAGGTTAGATGACAGATTAGTAATATTTCTAAGGAAACCGCACATGACGTAGCCTTTTTATTAAAATAATTGCTTAGGTGGGCGATTTTTGCTCCCCGTTCCTTATACTTTTCCTGAAACGGTGCAGATTTGATTCCTTATAGCTCAATAACTCCTTACTCATTCATTTGAGACAGAAGTAAGGACATTTCTTCAATTTTTATATTAACATCTGAATAAAACAAATTTAAAAAACCAAATAAGCGAACTACCTGAAATGAACAATTTCAGACAAAAAAGTTTTACTATCTAATAAAAGATCTGTGGTTTTTAATCTAATTATCAACGTGATATTCTTTTAATTGTAAATGTAAAACGATAGCAATTTTGTCTTATAAAGTTTCAGGCAGCTAATATGAGCAGTTTAACTAAAGTATCAATTTAAAAACAGAGAGTTCGCAAGAGCAATTCGCTCATCAAAAATCCTTTTGAATGCTCAGATGCCTTTTGATCACTCCTCATTACAAGTCTCTCAGAATTGACATTTTTCAGTTCTAAAAAAAATTATTTCACGAACTTGAATAACGCTGGCAAGAGGTCGTGAAAATTAAATACTACAGTAAAAAAATCGACATACAGGAAAAATTGTTTTTGCTTTAAAAACTCATCATGTACTTTACGAGAACTGGTCAAGTACGCCAACGTATGATTCCAAAGACTAGAAACTCGTATAAGTGGTGCTTGAAGCAGATTGTCTACTGCTATTTTCCGCCCCCCCCTCTCTCTCTCTCTCTCTCTCTCTCTCTCTCTCTCTCTCTCTGTCTGTCTGTCTGTCTGAGATAAAAAAGTTCCTATCGCCGTGCAGCGGCCGTTCCGCTGGGATTGAAAAGGGACCTGTAACTACCCCATTACGTCCTTTACTGCGCAGAATGTTGGAGTGTGAAGGGAGAGTATGTTAGTGCTGGAGTAAATAAAGGGGGCCTTTCAAATGCTTAATACCGTCTTCGATAAGGATTGTTAAAATCAAGTTCTCTTTTCAAGCGGAAGTCGGTACTTCGTGGTTTATTAAAGTGACGAATGGAATTAGTCGACATCTTGTTCACTTTAAATTTATTCCCGAAAAACATCTTTCCATGGCATTTACAGTTCCGGTTCACATTAATGTGACACAAAAGTACATTTCCTAATGTTGATATGCGAAAATAAATATACTGCCAATAAAATAATGATTACTTATTTTCAAGTCTATCAGCAATGCTCTTAACTTAATGGAGGCAAACGCTTAAAACTAAAAGAGATTTTGAGAATGATTCTAATTCTCGCGGAACTAATCTTACAAAAGCATCACGTGTTACTAACATGACACCTACAGCTTAGTTCTATGTGTTATGAGCAGTACACCTTAAGACAGAAAAGAGTTGCACTCAGAAGACGTGATCAGAATGAAATGAAAATCGGCACAAAAGAAGAGGATTTCGATGGTAACAAATGATACTGAGCTTTTTGTTACCTGGGGCAAGGTGCAAAATTCATATTCCTTTCCCCGTTCTTCCCAAACATACGTCTTTCCATTTTATACGACCTAGCGCAGCAAAAAAGAAGCCCAAAATTAGAAAATTCTTAATGCTGTAAAAGGTAAAACAATAACAAACCCAAAAAATTGAGAGTGGCATACCAAGGTAAATATTTCAGAAGAATTAAAATTGTTAACAACAACCAAATTAATTGGATTGTTGGTGAGGTAGATACCTTTTTATTATGATAAATAAATAAAGATATTGTCAGGTATCAATATTTTAATTCAGCTTATGATCATTTCGATCGCGCAGCGATCATCCTCAGAGCTTGCAGCTTCTTAACTTAACAACGCAGAACTTTGTTTTCGGCCCAGAAGCTGCAAGCTCTGAGGATGATCGCTACGCGATCGAAATGATCATAAGCTGAATTAAAATATTGATACCTGACAATATCTTTATTTATTTATAACAACCAAATTATTGATCAAGTATCTAGTTTCACTTACCTAGGCTGAAAACTAATGAGATGAACTTCGAAATCCAAGATAACATAAGCAAATGCAATAAGTTGAATGGGTTTCTGAAGAGGCATTTTAAAAATAATATATTGAGTAGTACGCTAATTAGATTACACGGTGCACTATCTCACCTCCCTCTGCCTTACAAGTGAATCGTGAAGGAAAAATGACGAAAGAAGATTAGCGGCTTTCCAAATGAATTTCTTAAGATCTCTACTGGGTACAAATTCGCGGAACAGTGTTCTAAACGAGAACATATGGACACAAATATTGAGTGTGATATGTGACATTATATAATAATAAAAGAAGTGGTTCCAGCATGTGAGCATGATAGGGCCAAAAACGCTACCGAGAATCTCTAATACAGACCTAGGGTCTACAGAGATGTGAATAGTCCTAGAATGCGTTAGTCAGGACAGTTGTGAGTCTCGGAACTGGTCTTTGAATCCTTGTAAAGGAACAAGGATGTGAAAAATAAGAAGATTGTACAAACAAGGTTGGAATACATAAACCTTACCATTACAAAAAATACTTGACGGAATGTAGGTACTCGGGAGCCCAAAGCCCTTCGGGTCACCCAAGAAAAAAATTCCAGATTTACTAAAAACCTATTAATTATAATAGAATCACTTTTAGTGCAAATACAAATGAAAACTAATCAATTGCATAGATATTTAACACATTTCATTTCAGACAAAAAACTCAAATTTTTTGTTGCACCCACTTCGTACTGCCAGTCCCTGTACGTTTCAGCATTATACGCCCTGTATTATGCATGGGTTATCATTCTAAAATTGCAAAGCGCTGAAGTTAAATTGCACAGAATATAAAATTAACAACCTGACTAATTTACACAGATTTAGATTATCTCGTTTCTGAATAGAAATTTGATGCAGAAAGTGGATGACTAGAAGAGCTAAATCTCCAAAAATATTATTAAAAGGTCTCATTTAGAAGTGCATGGCTTCATCTCCTGTTCCCCGCATGTTTCCTCACATGTTCCTCGCATGCTTTCCACATGCTTTCCCAAACGCACGCCCCTTGTTTTCCCACGTATTCCCACGAAAGTACTAAGCATATTCTCAACACGTTTCTCTCTTGTTCCCCCACCTGTTGTCCGCATGGTTTCGCACATACATCACATATTTTCTGTTCTCCCTTTGTTCACCACATATTTCCCGCTTATTACCATGTTCTTCGGTATCTACATCCGCATGTTCTCCCACATGCACTCTTACATATTTCCCTGCATGTACCCCACTTGTAATCTAAATCTGTTTTCTTCTTCCGCATTCCCTTTGCTTATCCCCTGCAGTTTCCCAAATGTCCTCATGTTACCCCGCATGTTGTCTGTATATTGTTCCACATGCTTCTTTCATATTCACCACATATTCTACCACATGTTAAGTTGGGAATTAAATTAGAACTTCAGAAATTTATTTAAAGTAGTTTTCTAAACCTTACGGTAGCGGACAGTACAATGATTCCTTGGAGGACGAACCAGTAAATTCTGAACAGTTAGAGTACTCCAAAGAGCTGAACCCTCAAAATTTTAAGAGAAGGGTTCCAGCAGTTTTTCGCAAAAAATCCCGTCTCCAAAAGTTCGCACTTTTTAAATCATTGTTCCAAGAGTGAAATATGCTCATAATGCAAGAATGAAATAGCCTCATCTGAAGCCTCATCCAAGAATGAAATAGCCTCATACGAAGGACGAGTTGTCACAACTGACATCGCGTGATTCGGATGAGGGAATCCACCAAAAAAACTAGTAGAATGTTCAAAGAGGTCTCATTTTTGTTGATTACGACATAACCAACATAACGCGTGTCTCTGGAGTCATAAAACCCCGGTTCGAGTCATAAACCTCCAAACGCCTAGGGCGCATCGTTTCCCAGTTACGCACATTGCAAGTGTGTTGTAGCATAACATGTGTTGCAGGTTGTTTGTGCTCCTGTTTTCCTCTACCCCATTATCTGCGAACCTCTATTTTTTCGTCTGTTTAATTCAGTGCTGGGGATACTGATTGGCAATTTCCTCTTCACCAGTACTACTCTTAAGGGTGTTGGTGTCGATGATTTCTTATAAATTATACACAACCATTAGTTTTCTTATCACATTAAATGAAGAAATGATGTTGGTAATGATAACCCTATTTACTCAAACATGCATATCATAGTATGTTTACTAGCGCTTGCAACTTCTTAGCCAACAGTCAAGATCGAAAGACTTCACACCCAGGTGTCGTTGCCACTCTCTAATTGCCTTAAAGTGCCTCTTGCTCATCACTGTGTCGGAAAAGAAACATCCCGATTATATTGAAGATTATATTATAAAGAAACATCCCGAAAGTATTGCCATGTCGCTTGATTCGGCGGACAGCATTTTAGTACTCATCTCGATCAGGTTTTCGTCCAGTTTCCCTGATCCTCGAGCAAATGCTGATGTCTACTTGTTTTGCTTCTGGACATAAATGTAACTTCAAATTAACTTCTCTCCAAGCACGTCACACGCAGTTTTTAACTGATTTTGATTTCAATAAATAAAAACTACAACCAACGGTCCACAACTTACGGTAGCCGAAACGGTAGGTAACCTTTTCGTGCGAAACAGTTCTTGATGTCTCAGGAAATTCCTCAGAAAGCGTTGATAGTGTAAAGTGTGTGTTTCTTCACGTTTCGTCAACTTCCCTCACCAAATCGTCTTTGACCAAAAAAAAGACCTCTCCGCTCTTCATCACGCATGTGGTTGGTCCTGTATCAAATGACCTCATCCGTCTTCCCACCATACTATCACTATTTGCGCTTTCACCTTAACTATCAGTTATTAGGCGATGAATTTCAAAAGGCTTCACGTTCCTTGCATTCTAAAAAAAAATACAGATCGTATCTCATCGTGTTGTTAGTAGTGCAGCAGTGGTCGAAGAACGAAACAGAAGTTACACACCCGATACTCCACGCACTGTGTGTACTTGACGCGACAGCCCGTGAACGAACTCAGGCCTACCGGCGACGTCCCTGCCTCGCGGCCATGGGTGAAGGGGGTACGTGTGATTAGCACGTACACATCCCCACGCCGTATTCCAGTCTTCTCAACCTGAGAAGTGAATTTTCTCATCGTCACACAGCAACATATATTAGGAAATTGCAAGGAAAATGCACACTATAATCTTGCCTCACCGGGAATTGAACCAGGGACCGTGAAGTGGAAAGCAAGAGCTAACCACGAGGCTACGCCACGCACTAGACTTCCAACAAAATGATATTCAAAACTATATAATATCTTAAGTTGTTACCAAAACTACTTCAAAGTAAATGGCAGATGTTTTCCGCTTTGCATGTCAAAATGGAACATCTTACCAATGCCTTCCAGGCGGCAAATTAACTCAGGTCATAATCCCAGATGAAGCCCAGTAAAGCCGGGAAAGGGGAAATAGTATTCGAAAGCATCGGCAGTCACCGCCCTTCTGCGATCTTAGGCCCACGTCCTCAACATGTTTTGCCTGCTTCATTTCCACGCAAATATACGAAGGTCACTACACATCACAACTACTTTCAGTTGGAAGGCCAAACTTTCGAAAAACATTTTTTACATTAAAACTACCTCATCACAATCGTCTTTGTTAATGTCCCTCGAGAACTAGCTTGCTTGATTGTGGCGTTTCCTCTAAATATAATATAATTACATGACAGATACTACAACTTTATGAATATACGCAGAACATTTTCAAAAGGAAGATGGCAGGGAATCCTTAACAGTTCCCCGCGAATACGTTCGTCTTTGATGCTCAGTGGGGACACTAATCTTAGTAGGCGTTTTCCGTTGCCGTGATGGGTGCTGCAACTCGGGCTTGAGGGAGGCGATTAAAAGTAATGTCATACAGGGTCGATCAAACAGTTCTCAATTCATGGAATTGCCGCAGGGCAGTTTGTCAGTGTGGACAGCGAGCTTAGAAATATGCAAATGAGCGCGTGGCGGAGGCCGAGGGTTACCTGCAGCGTTGTTCTCGCCACCGCGCAGGCGGAATGGGTTGTTTGGTATGCGGTCTAACGAACATTCTTCAAGGATAACCGGCAAACCGTTACAGAAACTGAGAGGAAAATACAAAGGCCGTTTAATAAATCCGTGCACCTCAGCGCAGACCGACAAAAGTTGTACTAATATTTTTTCTCCTTTTACTAAACTTTCTGACTAAATAAACAGGCTTTCTTGCAAATCATTACTTGTTTATTCACATTCTTCTTAAAACCAAACAATTCAATAGACGGATTCTAATAAAATACAACCACGACAAATGCATCAAGCCTAGGTTAAGTTGCTTGGTATATTATTACTAAGGAAACAAATTAAAAACAATACTTTTTCGTGCAGGAAACGTTAAAAAATAATTTATTTTTCTATTCTTAATTATATTACTGTAACTCTTATCATAACTTAATTATATTACTATATTTACAATATAAACCTAATTATAATACTATATTTACGGGACTATTATTATAAAACAATAAAATGCGTAACTGTTTTAAACACTTTTGTTTCCCACTATTTCCTAGAAGGGAGTAGTCAGTGTCGTTTTACCCAAAACGTCGAAAATAATAAATTTGGTCATAAAATGTATTTATTATCGTTAATTGATTAGTGAAAGTTCGAAATTCTCGGATTATTTTATCATGATTTTGATCAAAATTACTTTCCTCTCAAAATCGCCACTAATCCAATGTAGTGTCAAAACGGAAGTACTGTGGGTCTATAGTGTTTAGAAGGATCTGCATCTGGTGCTACTGAGCGCTGTAATTTGTATTGACGGAGTGGTGAACAACCAATGACGATATACATTGGAAAATAGGGAAAAGCTCCAGCGTCTACCAACTGCATGAATAATACTATATAATCTATTGCGCGCTGACGAGAGGCCGTTTGCGGTACTTCTTCCGATCGCTGTTATCATTGTACAGAGTAAGAGGTACAATTTATATGTGAGCCACGTACGCATAAAGCGCCGTGGAGCGCGGGAGGCGCGGGCCGGGTCCCAGAGGGGGG
>BOPP01000152.1:1182119-1194585 GCA_017312745.1 Gryllus bimaculatus
AAATTTACTACTAACAAGTTTCCATGGGCTCCAGTATCTGGTTATATTTATACTACATACCAACATTAGAAAGGGTTCATGTAATGATATCAAATTTTGTAAATTCGCTCTCGAGAGGTTAGACGGAATCTCCTGCGTATGTGATTGTCTCTTATCTTCAATTCCATTTTGCATCTTTTGGGTGACTCTATACTTCGCGAGCCGACTGAGACTGGCAAAACCCCCAGGCCTCGTCAACGTGGCTTCAAGCTTTGCTATCTTCACTACTGCAAAATAGAAGTGCGAGCCACACGGTACGTATTTGATCGGGTGTTCGGCTAAAAACGGTCAGGGGCCAGCGTTGCTTTGGGCTATTGGTGACATGCCAGCCGGCAATTCGCCGTTGGGGGGACATGGCGCGCCAGCTAGCGTCGCGAATCTGCCCTGTGGTCGGACGATGGTCGTGCAGCATCGGCGACAGGTGCAATGTCACTAGCTTGCAAGTGCTCACGTTGAACCCAGGGTACGAAAGGAAATGGTAGGGAAAGGGCGAACGCAAGTGGGTGGGTGGACGGCCCAAAACGTACGTCAAAGCACATCGGGGAAACAACCTTGTCCATCGGGCTCCACCATCCGGAGCCGCAGAACGTGCTCGTCTTAGCGGCGACAGTACACTGGGGTGGACCATCTAAAGAATCTATATGATTTCAGTACAAAAACAACTGATGTTAGCAAAATCTTATAACTTGTCAGTTTGTTTGGTTCCCTAGCAAAACGTCTTTAAGAAATCAGACACGGGCTACAACAAGGCTAACTTTACTTTCCGCACAAAGTTAATCTTTGTTTAAATTTTAGTAATTTATCTAGGATGGACCATTCGAATTAACCTATGCACGAACTTTCTGAATAGTTCAACTAAAACCTACAAAAAATAATTTCTTACCTTTTTACCTGCTAATTTCGGGCAGATGTTCCATTTACAAATAAGAGTAAAGATGGCAATCTAATAGCTGCCGCTGTGCAACTGTGGTTTGTCTTTGTTGGACTATCTCCGGATTTCAATGTTATTGCATGAATCAAACAAACAATCTAGATGCAGCTGGTTGAGTAGACCTAAGGAAGGCGCTTTACCCTTGCGGGGTCAGGGGAACATTACCCCCAATCTCTCTGGGCTAACTGTGTGAAGGTCCTCTTGGCTCGTCAGGTGCGGCCTCCTTGAGGATGTGCATCGCACACACCCGCTTGCCATCGCGGACCAGGCAGCTCAGTGCGTGTGCTGAAAAAGCATCACTGTTAAGAAGATGCCGAGCGCCTGGCGACATCACCTTCTACGTGTGGGGAGGAAGTTGCCCCAAGACTGATGGTTTTGGATGGGGGCGCCACATTCCTCGGGTATCAAGTTTTGGCTCTTTTTATTTTAATCGCAGTACAACATGTTTGTCTGATGCCTACCCAATTCGTCGCAAGTGTTATTCATAAATACTTCTATCGGTATACTCAAATTCCCTTGTGACGACAACTGGCTCGTTAATGCATTTTAGGGCTTGAAGAACGGATATAAAATAAGAATGTGGCCCTTAACGCAATCGCAAGCAAAAAGAACGTGTTAATGGGAAGTGCCAAATTGAAAGAAACGTTCGCAAAGATGGTCACGAAAACTGGACGAGCACACATCTTGTGGGATGTAATCGCATGTATGGGAGAGTTCCACAACGTATTTCCGTAAAGATTGCACAAGAGGGCGCAGGCGGCAATGCAGGGCGCAGACGGTTCGCGTGAATGCATTTGTAGATAAATCGCGTGGGGAGGGGTGCTCGCGAGAGCCGCGCGGTGCGCGAGGGCAATCAGTCGGGTGCGTAGTCCGCGCTGTTTGTGCACCGTCCTCCTCTCTCGGCCCTCCGCGCAGGCGGTGCGGGTCGGCGGCCGCGGGCGCCAATGGACGCGCGCAATGGGGGCGGGCGCCGGCCGCCCCGTCCACCCCGGCGCCCGCCCCGCCACCTCTGCGGCGATGCGAGCGCGCCGGCGCACGGGCAGCCGCACACTTCGAGGCCGCCGCCTCGCACGGCCCCACCCGCCAGGTTGCCGTCTTCCTCACCCCCCACCTCTCCGCGCCCCGCCCGCCCCTTATTGCCCTCGGCGCACCGCTGCGGCTCTCGCGAGCCCCCTCCCCACGCGATTTATCTACAAATGCATTGCACGCGAACCGTCTGCGCCCTGATTGGGCCTCGGCCCTCTTGTCGATCTTTACGGAATATAGCGTTTAACTCTCCAACATGCGATACATCCACAAATTTCTCCGGTCCAGTTTTCGTGACCATCTTTGCGAACGTTTCTTTCTTTGGCACTTCCCATTACACGTTCTTTTTTTGCTTGCGATTCGTTAAGGCACATTCTGTATTTATATTCCGTTCTTCAGCCCTAAAATGCATTCGAGAGTTTCGTCACAAGGTAATTTGAGGATACGATAAGAAGGTATTTATGACATAACACTTGCGACGAATTGATAGCTCAACTACTGGTGTACTGCGATAAAAAAAAAAGAGCCAAAACTTGATTAAGGAATGTGCGCCCACCAAAACCATCAGTGGTCTTGGGCAACTTCCTCCCCGACGTAGAAGGTGATGTCGCCAGGCGCTCGCAGTCGGTAACAGTTGATGCTTTTTCAGCACACGCACTGAGCGCCTGTCGCGAGGCAAGCGTTGTGCGATGCACATCCTCAAGAGGCCGCACCTGACGAGCCAAGAGACCTTCCCACAGTTAGCCCAAGAGAGAGTGGGGGTTGTTCCCTGACCCCGCAAGGGGTAAGCGCCTTCCTATAGGTCGTACTCAACCAGCTGCATCTAGATTGTTTGTTTTTCATCAGTAACATTGAACATCCGGAGATAGTCACAACAAAACAAACCACAGTTGCACAGCGGCAGCTCTTAATGCCATCCTTTACTCTTATTTGTAATGGAAATTGCCCGAAATTAGAGGTAAAAAGGTAAGAAATTATTTCTTGTAGGTTTAGTTTGAACTATTCAGAAAGTTCGTGCATAGGTTTAACAATGGCCATCCTTAGTTTACTAAAGATTTAAACTAAAGATTAACTTTGTGGAAAGTAAAGTTAGCCTTGGTTTAGCGTGTCTGATTTCTTAAGACGTTTTGCTAGGGACCAAACAAATCTGACAAGTATAGAGATTTGCTAAATCAGTTGCTGAAATCATAAGATTCTTTAGGGCCACCCCAGTGACTGTCGCCGCTAAGACGAGCACTGTTCTGCGGGTCACGGATGGGAGCCCCGGATGGACAAGGTTGTTTCCCCGTGTGCTTTGGTACGTTGGGCCGTCCCACCCACTTGCGTCGCCCTTCCCTAGCCATTCCTTCGTACCCGTCCGGGTGGAGCATGCGCTAGTGACATGCCCGTCGGCGAGGGCTGGCGACACCAGTTCGTCCGGACCCACAGGGCAGAGCGGAGCGCTAGCTGGGCGCGGCCATGGTCCCCCCACCGGCGAATTGCCGGCTGGCATGTAGTAGCCCAAAGACAACGCTGGCGTGGGTTTTACGAACACGCCGAAAATACGTACCCGTGGGCCACTTCGATTTCAGAGTGGGATAGCAAGTGCCACGTGACGAGGCCTGGGGGTTGGCCAGTCTCAGTCGGCGCGAAGAAGAGTCACAAAAGATGCAAATGGATGAAGATAAGAGCACAATCACATACGCAGAGATTCCTCTAAACCTCCGAGGAAGGAATAAAAATTGAAGTTCTAATTTTGTGGTATTATACCAGATACTTGGAGCCCTGGAAATCTTTTTAAGTGTAATTCTGACATCTAATCGTCCAATCAATCCAATCATCTAACCATCTTGTCAATCTAATCTAATAACATAAATTTTCTGAAGTGAATGAGTCACTGACGAACAGTAGCAGTAATATCGCCATCTCCTGCAAATCGCGTCTAAGTAGTAAGAGTAGAGGTGTTTTTTGTTTAAAACAACATTTCTTCTGTTCTGTTGTTTCTTTTAAGAAATATGACATTCAGTATGTTGTAGTGGATTAGCTTAAATGTGTGTTAACACCTTCACAAAAAATGACTTAAGTGCATTTACCCAAACTTTTCTCCCTTTATCGTCGTAAAGTAGTCTTGATAGACAGTAAAAAATTAGCATGGGCAAATGAATGGCTGAAAACCAGAACGGTGTAAGTGACATTTTATAAATTCTGAGAAAAACGTATTTATTTTAGGCTATTTTTCAGTCATTAAATCTCATGGTTTTAATGAACAATTGAAATGCGGAGGTTTTAATGATGAAGCAAAGCACCGCGACTTATCAGCATTATTGAATTAAATAGTTTTCTCAGAATTTAATAAATGTCAGTTATACCGTTCTGGTTTTCACCGATTCAAATCATCACTGGTTGGTTTGTATCATGATCAAAAAAATATTCCACCGTGGCTTGTATGGTACGAGTAGACGTCACTAACAGTTGTAGGTCTAAAAAATTGAGGGACAGTTTGAATTTCAGTTCGCTTTGAGCAGCGTTAGGGTACGCTTGGAACACAGCTGCGCGCAGTAATAACGGAACTAAACTACATGTTCGATATCTGGAAATAATTAAAAGTACTGCAATAATGGTAGAGTTCGAGTGGAGTGGAGTGTAGCCCGCTGAAGAAAGCAAATCTAATTATATAAATTATTTATATAATATCTAATAGTTAGCAGCAGTGCCCCGCACAGCCCTTGCTTTGGGCAATGTTTCGCCGAAGCAGTGGCTTTCCTCTACATCTTGCACAACGCCATGATAACACAGAACACTCGGAGACACAGCCTAGAATCAAGTAGAGGAAAATAGAAGAAGAAGAAGAAGAAGAAGAAGAAGAAGAAGAAGAAGAAGAAGAAGAAGAAGAAGAAGAAGACCACCAACAAAGTTCCCTTGTTATAAATGGAGGGATCTTCGTCCCTCATATTTTTCAAATTACTTATAACTTACCTTACTCTGGAATCAAATCTCGCCCCCCTAAATAATACATTTTGCTAATTCAGACCACCATAACTATCATAAACACTGAATCTTAAGTTCGCACCCCCCCCACCCACCCCTCCCAAACATCTTTGCGCAGAATCCAAAATTCATATAAATGTTAGCGGTGGGGATTCCTTCACACATGAAAATGAATAAAGTTGAAATAGTTTATTAGCAAGTACCTCGTTGCTTTTTGAGTTATATATAGTAAATATTATTTTCTATGTTGTATTGTTTGTAATCCTTTCCACTTAAAACCTGTAAAGTGCTTTATCCACTGTTCAGATTCACTATATTTTAATGACATTTTGTTCATGGGCTCCAATACTGCCACAACCCTAAAAATAAAGTTTTGAAATGAACGTGTTATAGTTTTTGATGGTTTTGAAATGAAGGATTTATACGCTTAATTAACTGATCAAAATTGACCACAGGCTTCGCGGGAGTTCATGATAATAATTGTAATGAAATATCATAAAATGCTTGGTCTTGTGCCAGTTTTGCAACCCTTGTTCGCCATCCATTGCGCATGAGAGGAGAGCCCGTGCACTTGCCTCGCTGGTGCTGGTCGCGCTGGTGCTGCGAGAGGGCGTGCGCCAGCGGCGGGCTGCAGGGCCGGCCCGTGACGGCGGCGCGCAGCAGCGCCAGGTGCACGTAGAGTGCGCGGCCGCTGCGCTCGGCGCCCGCGCGCGCCGCGTGCTCGGCCTCCGCCAGCGCCACCAGCGCCTCGCCCGACGACGGGAAGCGCGCGGGGTCCGGGGCGGGCTCCAGCGAGAACTCGCGCGCGCACCACTGCAGCCACGCGCGCACGTGCTCCGCCTTCCACTCCGCCGGGTCTGCAACACACCGCCCGCCCTCACCTCGTGCACTCGCCTTGCCTTCGAACACGCCGCGTCTACAATTCACAGATCCTACTCCTTGCTTCTAAGCGTCCCTTTACAGGAAAACAAATAAAAACACTTGTGGTGCTACAACAGCACACACTTTCTTGCATTGTTTCTTACTGCTTCGCTATATTATACGACTAAATAAACCTGCAAAAAGGTTTTCAGCCTGCAAAAGTGTTTTGCCGTAACGAGACTCGAATTCTGGTCTTCTGAGTTCACCTCCAGTGAGCCGTACCTCTACGCAATCGAAACGCACTAAGTTTCGAAATCCTGCGTCACCTTCTCGTAACCAGAGCCCGACAATTCATGGGTTTTTCTGTCAAAATTAGACGTTTTCCGTCGTATGATTGCATTTTTTTCTCTTCTACCATTCATAGCGGCGAGAGAGTAAAATAACACCAGATATTGAGAAAATATATTTTTTATAATTTGCATTAATTTCAACTAGAAATTATCGTAAAAATACTCATTTCTTTAAAAAACAATATTTCACACTTCTTAAGAATTTATTTTTGAGAACAGATTTTATTTCAGACAAAATCTATCTTCAACTGTGTAGTTCCTAAATGTTTCCTTTTTCCAATTTTCACAATTTTCGAAAAAACCGGAGAGACTGCCGAAAATGAGACTAACTAACTTTTTGTTTGTATTTGTGCCATGTTCTTTGTTATATATGAAGAATGAGAAATAGGTTTTTAAAACAATATTTTTATACTGCATAAATTTCAGACACAAATTATGGGAAATCTAGTTTCTTTCAAAAAAAGTGTACATGACTTGTTTTAAAGATCTCATTTTTGCGAACAGACTTTAAGATAATAACCTCTACCTTCAAATTGATAGTTTTGAAATGCCAACTTTTGGCAATTTTCAAAAATAAATAGTTCGCCAAAGATGAGAATAGCACCTTTGTTTGTTATCGTCCCATGCTATACAGGTGAATCATGTAACTTTAGAACATCCTGTAATTTTTTATACGTATATTTTAACGCACGAAGCGGGCCATAGCAGGGAGAGAGCTGCTTGACCGTGAGTGCTAGACTGTTACATTTAAAATATCCGGTAAACACGAGTCGCAAAAAAATCTAAATTACTCAAAAAATGCCTATCTCACATATGACAATATGTATATCATTGGATTCGCCTTTTACGCTCACCAAGGTGGGCTACAAAATTTGTTTTCTTTTGTTTGTTATTTAAGGTCGCATCAACTACTAGGTCAATAGCGACCACCATTGCGTGTAACGGTATGGTAACTCGAGGATGACACGATATGATGATGATGATGATGATAGGGAACGACGAACGACGATCACAATACAACCATATCCGAGACGGGACTTGAACCCGCGATCCTTCGGTCCGAGATCGCTACGGCACTACTGCCTTAGCGATCTCGGCCATGCAGACCGGCTACAATAAATGTTTGTAGTTCCATTTGAAAAATACACGTTTACCTCAATAACACGTAAAATAAAAGTGATAAAATAAAAATGGATACATTTATAAACTAGCCCAATTCCCTCATGCATTTGCGTGCAATCTGCATTGCAATATCTTGAAACGTTCAAAAATTACAGGTGCTAAAGTTACGAAACTCATCTTGTATGTCACGAGAAGAAAATTTAAAGAAATAAATTTAGTGCAGTTTGAGAGAAAAAATGGTTTAAAAAATTAAAAATTTCCTATATTTAGCGCAAAATTATGCAAAAACTACTCATATTTTCGAGAAGTTCGATATAACCTTATTTCAAGATCTTTCTTCAAAGAACAGATTTTATTACCGAAAAAATCTCTATCTTCATTACAGCTGCAGGAAGACGTCCAAAACTAAATGCAATTTGCAATTTTCGAAAAATCTGGGATTTCAACGAACATGAGTATTGCATCCTACTCTCTTCAGCCTTCTTTATCCTATCGGAGGACAAAGTTAAATCAAACAATGTGGTCACATGTTTGGGAAAAACTGTTTTGGCACTAGCTTTTACCACAGACGGACACCACAAATGGACGTTGACCACAGATTGACGTTTTGCCGTCAATCCGTATTTCGGTATCAAGGACCCATGAAGTAAGGATTTGGCCTACAAAACGTGATGAAGTAATTTACTATATAGAGCAACATGATTGAACAATTTTTTTTTGTTATTTAAGGTGTCACATCAACTTCTAGGTTATTAGCGACCACATTTGCGTGTAACGGTATGGTAACTATGATAATTACACGATATGATGACAGGGGGTGAAAGGACGAACACAATACAACCATGACCGAGGCGGGACTCAAACCTACGATCCTTCGGTCTGATATCGCTACGGCACTACTGCCTTAGCGATCTCGACCATCCGGACCGACGAACAACTTTTTTGTTGCCAGGGCCCCGCAATAAGTTTTTCTGCCGCAAATTCGTAAGTGTGAAAAAGTAAAAACAATGTGGGAGTAGTTGCTATTATCACAAGTGAAATTTAGTGTTTTATCACAAAAATACGTGTACAGAGACTGGGCAATACATGTATGTGTTTTTATGTTTTAGTAACAACTAAACAGAATCTCTTATCAGTCTATAAAGCTAGATTCAATATCGATATATTATTTTGTTTTTCCGGACCACTTGATCAATAAGTGTAGTGCAAGATATATCTCGGAAGGTGGCGGCATTGTCCCTCCCCTGTTAGAACGTGACATCCATCGCCGGCGCCACACGTCGGCTTTTTGGGGTTTCCCCTCCAAGTAGCATCTCCTCTTTCAGAACCCGTCCCAGCCGGCACAACCTTTGGCCATCCGACTAGGCTTCCGAAATATGTATAGCCTAGTGTGTGTATGTAAAAGGAGAGTCCGTGGCCTATTTTTCAAAGCCTACTTCTGCAACGCCCGCCTGGTGTTGATAGCGGGCGCCTCTGATCAGAGCAACCGGCCCCAAGAATTATCCAGACAGCGCCTGAATTCGACCCTCCTATTTAACTAGCACTGAAAATCGCGACTGTCGACACTCAAACCCTACGATTTCCCGGATAAAAACGCTGCTGTGGCAACAACTGTTGACCTGAGACATCTCAACCAGTTTAAATATTGATTGATTGATGATTCCGGGCGCGTCTACAGCTAAAAAAGAAGGAGAAGAGGCATTAGTCCCGTAAGAGTAGTGAATGTTTGACCCTGTATGTAGCTGTGATATTCCCCTGCTGGCTGGTGAGATCGGGCGGCGCTCTTCGTCTTGGTTTGTGGGGATTTTATCCAACCAAGTATCTCCCACTAGCGTGGTACCGCCCCATCCGAGACAAGCACTAAGCTCCCGACTGGTCTCCAGGCCTTTGTGGTAGTGTGTGCATGTGAGAGTAAGAGTGTATAAATAAGCGGTGAGAAAAGAACAAGGAAGAAGAAGGAAAAAGCGCCCGCGATCCATGGTTCTTTTGGTAGAGACATTTGCCTAGTGTACATCAGGGTAACCAAGGAAAACTACCGATCAGAACAGACGTTCGCCAGAATGCTCATCCACACAGAGGCTGATAAAGTCCAGAAAATCAACTCTTTAAAAAAGGTCTAGTACAGTTTCTCGAAAAAACAAGTAGTTTTCACGTAATTTGGGCTTACAATTAATGCAATTTATAAAAAAGACATTCCTCAAAAACCACTCCAAATATGTTCTTCAAATATTTTCCACGGATAGAAGAAGAAACGTTTAAAACAATAAATAGAAGAAGAGTTACTCCAATTTTCGTTGAGCTCTCTGAATTTTCAAAAATTGCAAATTTAGAAATAATGCTAGAAAATAATGTGCTGTTGTAGCATCACAAATGTCTCTACATTTTTCTCGAACAGAGGCTTTCGTTAAATTCCATATGCTTATACAAATGGTGTAGGTGCCATTTTCGTTAAGTATAAAACTTCTCGGTGTCGTCCACCGACATCAATATTGAAGATAGAGATTTTTACTTTCTCGCCCTTACTTCGTAAGAAGAGAAAATATTGTAATTGTGCATTGGGAAATGGGCGAATTTTGTCAGAATCTATGTTTTGTGAATCCGTGATACCAACAATTGATTAAGGACAAACCTTATGCCCGTCTTCTGCCAATGTTATTTAAAAAAACGGTTCAGCCAATTTTCCCAAAAATTGATATTCCTCAATCGATTTAAATTAACTCGTTTCCCTCTGAGTCTGAAACGAATAATTTGATTTTTGAGGGTATTTCACATGAAACTTCAACAATATTTTTAAATGCGTTCAAAAATGGTTTCAAGATTGGGATTAAACGTTTCCCTCGGAGAGCGTTGAAAACGCTTAAAAGAATGGCGTGGGTCCCATTTTCGTTACAATCCCTGATTTTTCAAAAATTCAAAAACTTTATACATTTTTTCGGCGTATTCCTACAAGTACAATAATGACGAAAAAAATTTTCGTTATGAATGCAAGACAGATCTTCAAATAAGATGTTGTACAATTTTTTAGAAATATAAGTAATTTTGCGTAATTTGGATGAAATATAGATAACTTTAAACAATTTGTTTCTCAAAAACAGCTTTAATTTTTTCTTTAAATTTTGTGGTCTTATGTATCAAAGAATGGGATAAAATGTAGTGCTGAGTTCGAGATAGAAATTGAAAAAATGTTTCCTGGCTGTAAACACTTTCAGAGGTTCAGTAGTGGTATAATATTGCGGAGCCGTTACAAATAACGCGAGAAACTATGTGCCGTTTCTTTACACAGCCTTTTCAGTGTTGTCATAGACCGTAGGCTTTACTAGCTCTTTTTAAATTGCCTGTTCTTTTGGAAGTAATTTCTTGAAACTATTACGTTGGCAATTCTTTGAAATATTCTGAAAATTCAGGACTTATTTTCTTGGAAATCAAGGATGTTGAAATACAATCTTCAAAAATTCTAAATACATGTAAACCACTTTTTAATAATGGTTAATAGAATAATTTCAAGGAAAGCTTGATAAAATCTTCTCAGCATTCAATTAGCCCAATTTCTCAAAAAAATCACTATTTGGAACTATATATCACCATCACACGTTCCCCTGGGATATACATTCTACTCCAGGTCTACTCAAATGCTAAAATTGTGGCCAGTCTGCCTGCGGTGATCGCTACCAATCGCCTTTCACTAGACCAGGCCGATCGCACGCAAGCCCCCTCCCCGCCCGCTTCTCCGCCCGTCGGACTGAATGAAAGCAAGGGGTCACACCAATTCCCCGCAGATAAAAACACTTGATCTGTGCCGTTCGGTCTATAATCAGTTAATGACCTAAACATTTTTGAACTCTTAAAATTACTGTATTCCTTTCATAAAGTTGATCTGCTTTCCATGAAATCTTCATTCACAATTACTTTGTTTTGAAATGATTATTGCTATTTATAAATTGCTAAACACACGAAAGTGTTTCCAACCCGCAATGAACATTGTCCCAGACTGGGACTACAAAGCCAGGCACCGAGAGCAGCCTCATTACCACTGAGCCACGGGCTCAGACCATCAAACCTGGACTCAAAGTACTATTCTAAATATTTTGTTACCCTAGACATTTCAGAACATTATTTCAAAAAATCACGTTTATTTTGTAAGTTCCAAAAAATGTAGATAAAATGATTTAATGACCTCACATTGAGGAAAATTACAATAAGAAAGAATTCTCTAGCTTAAACATTGAAAATGTAGGGCAAGATCAGAAAACATTTGAACTTTGTGACGAACTAATCCAAAATTACAAGAAAAATATTAATATTTTGAAAAAAATGTGTACATGAAATGATTTAAAGATTTAACATTGAGCAATAAATTTCATTGAGAATAAAAATTTTGTTACAATATTCAAGGTGTAAGATAGGTTCAAAAAATGAGAACTTTTGTAATTTCCGATTGATAGATTAATAGGTTTTTCCGGGCACGTCATCACCTATGGTCAGTAGTAGTCTGATTAGTGTAGTGAATGTTGAGCACTGAAGTGGCAGTGATTCTTTTTTCCCTGGATGGTGAGATGCAGCGCTGACCTAGACGTCGGCTCACGGGGGGTGGGGGACTTGGGATTTACACCTCCCGGCATCAACCCAAGCGAGGCCCCGCCCCAGCAGGGACAAGCTCTAATCTCCCGACTGGTCTCCCGAATTGAGGAAGGAAAGATCGCGCACGGCTCGTGGCCCGTTTGTTAGAGTATTCTCTGGCATTCGCCTGAGATTGATAGTAGAAACCAAGGAAATCACAATTTCAAAAATTCCAGCGGTTTTAATGAAAATTGGACCTTCCCAAATTATTAAGCGAATATTATTAATTGCTCTGTTTCAGCAAAATTATTAATGAAAATTTTTGATTATTTTTGAAAAATCTTGTTTGTGTATTTTTTAATAGTCATGATTTTATTCATTTATGCGAAAAATCAATTACTTCATTATTACTCATATTTTGAAAAAATGTGCATGACCTTCTTTAAAAATCTTATTTTAAAAAAATCTACCTGTAGAAATTTCAATCTTCAATAATGTGGAGTCGTAGGAGGGAATCCAATAATTTTTAACTTTTACAAGTCTCTAAACTTTGGAGTTTTTAATGAAAATTGGAACTGCACGGTTTTTATGAGAGTACTCTCCTCTTGTGTGT
>BOPP01000152.1:1194605-1220331 GCA_017312745.1 Gryllus bimaculatus
GGGTAGAGAAATGATTTCGATACTTTTATGAGAAAATTTAGGAAATGACGTACGGTTTCATCCACAGTATCCCACAAAATAAACATCCGTTTCACATTTGAGGGGCCGCGATATTTCCCAGAATATTCATTTTATTGAAGGTCGTGTGTACGGCTTAAGCGCTAATAATGTGCACAGACGAACGGATTTACAGACAAATTGAATAAAAGTTTTTTCCATGTCAGCGACGCCAAAACATATTCTTCCGGCAAAATCTCGACACATATTTTTTGCATCGCACAACTGTCTCTATACCCTCTATACTCCGTATATGAGAAAGTAATAAAAAGGTAAAACTGAAGCTGATGGTCAAATGTGTCATTTCTGAACGTGCCCTTTTTTTCATCAATGGTAATGAATAGGGGCGAATTTTAATGAAATGTCTTTTTTTTTGTCCTTCAGAACAATACGGTTTGGTAAAGAAATTAATTTATGTTATGACAACAGAAATTACCCATTTTTTGCATTTTTCGTCGATTTTAATAAGCAATTTTTACTTTTCCGTCATTTTTAACGCATTTTTTGCTGATTTTATCGAGTTTAATATAATTTTAATGGTACTTGCTTCAAATAATATTTACGAGATGCAACAAATGTTCTCCACAAAATTCCGGAGTAGCCTATTCGATTTCTTCGCTCAGAAATTATAATGTCAGCTCAGAAACTGTAATACAATTGTATGCAATATGTTCCTGTGACGCCTATCAACACCATTGTCGGTTCGGACAAATTTGGGATAACTTAAAGACAGAGATTTCCTGGAAAAGACCAAACAAAAAGTCTGCAAGCTGAGTGTATGTATACGAATAGAAGAAGTCACGCTTACATCAGTACTTAATTGTTCTTCTGATCTGGTTTTGATAATATTTTTTACGTAATTATTCTTTGCATTTAGAGCTTTTTAAAAACAGTTTCAGACCATTTCATTGATCAATTTTGGTAATATTTTAGATCACTAAAATCCGTCGCCTAGTACTCAATTATATAACGGAATATCGGAGTGAATTGCATTGTAAAATTTAGTTATGTGAATATGCAACTGTAATAGAAAATTAAAATTAAAATCTTTAGAGTGATTTGAACGAAAATAATTTGCAAAAAAGTTGAATTTGACACGAGCGGGGGCGACTGACTGCCTATAGTAGGTTGAACGCATGGCACTGCGAAGGCAAAAATAGGGCGGGAAGAAAGAGAATATGCTCCCCCGTTTAAGGCAGGTGATGATTATCCAAATTGAAGGGAGCTGACACTGGTTATTACGCGCATAGTTTTCTCTGCGGTCAAAGTGAATAGCTCCCATCTGAAACAGAATATTTTCCGTCGGAATTACTCCAATGAAAAATATCAGTGAATAATAGTGGAAACGGAGTCCCTACGTAAAATGAGGTATTAACTGAAATGAAGAAAAACTTTGTAGACAAAGAAAGTCTGATCCTTTTTCACTTCACGACAAATTATCAATTCCTTTTCATTAATTAACTACTTTTTTCTCTTAGTTAATACGCATGACGGAAAACGACTCCATTTTCGCTTCGAGCATTGCCTTACGAGGAAGAAATTGCTTCACTTAGCAAATCTACATGGAAAATCGTGAAATGAACGTGAAAGTGATAAATTAACGTTATGTGCGTTGATTGAATTGCGCCAATATTGCTCCGAGACAAGTAAGTAATCGAAATGTGCAGATTTTCGCAAGTCACAAACATAATAATTCTGTAGCAAAACTTAACTGAGAACAAGAGAATGGAATCCATGGGATCCATGACACACGAGGCATGTATATTTTGTTATACGAATTCCGTATGTGAATGTTAACACCTGAAACTGCAATCGTTCACAGACGCTTACTATTGCCGAGGTGTCGGAATTCAGTTCAGGATTAAGCGAAGTATCGTACCAGAGCGTTTTATACTCCTGCTTAAGGATCCTTTGTTCTCTACTAACCCGACAGTTGTTGAAGAAATGATCCTTCTAATCCCATTTTTTTACTTCTAATAGTGGTATATTTGTTATGTAGAAACTTCAGTACACGTTCAGCCTCTCTCTTCTTCTTAAATTTAATAGGTTTGAATTTGGCACGGGCCCGAGAAACGCGCAACGCACACTTTCTCCTGGGACCTGCGCCGGCGCTGGCCTCGCTGATTCATGCCTGTGCTCCGTGACTCGCGGCGTTCCCACTCGCGCCAGGTATTCCCTACTCGTTCAGCTAACCACAAACTTCAGCCACTTTCAGCGCTTTCCAGATTGTATCCGCAATTACAAGTTTCAGCCATGCCTTTCAGCTGTCACTTCGCAAAGAAAAAATAGGACAGCGTTCCACGTCTTCGCCCCTCACACATGAAACGCATTGCGTGAATTCCTTGCCGGTGTTTCAGATGACGGTTTACCCCAATCGCTCACACACATTGGGCATCTAAGCAGGCGCAGGAATACTAGGATAATTCGAAACCTAAGGAAACAGTAAACAATCGAACGAAACTATTGGTGCTCAAACAGCGCGTACGCACTCACCCGTATTTTCGCGCAAAATTACGCGAAAAGTACTCAAATTTTCGAAAAGTTATACATGATCTTATGTCAAGATCTATCTTTATGGAGCAAATGTCATTAAGGGAAATCCTCTATCTTTAATATTGCAGTTGTAGGAAGACTCAAAAATGTTTGAACTTCCGAAATTTTCAAAAAATCATAGTTTTCAACGAACATGGGATCTGCAACTCATTTTTAAATGTTCTCCGCACTATCCAACAACAAAATTTAATCAAAAACAACGGGGTCATTGTTTGAACATTTAGAAAATGACCAAGGGGCTTCATGTAAAATAGCCCCAAAACATAAATATTGATTTCAAATTCATTGGGTCACGACATCAGCCACATCAATTGAGAAATATCAATTTTGGAGAAAATCGGTTGAACGGTTAAGCCGGTTAGCGTTGTTCACAGGCGGACAGACGGACAGACGTTTTGCCGTCATTCAATTTTTCGGTTTCAAGAATCCACAAAACATGATCTCTGGCTACACCGCGTATTAGAGATTTTTTTCTAAATTTAGTAACTGGATTTATCCCCTTTGTTTACCAGGGCCCTGTAATAAGAGTTTTTCTGCCGAAAATTCGCCTTCTCTCAGAGCAGCATTGCGTAACTTTCTCTCTACTCCGTAGCAAAAAAGTAAAACGTTTCTAAGAAGAGGACATGGTAAGAATAAGGTTGGGAATCTCTACTGTAATACGTGGATACTGTTATTCGGAAATTTTATTAAAGAAATATGAGCCCATAATTTTACCCTCTGGTTGATTAAATTGGTTTAACTTTCGACGGAACCTCTTTTGTTTTCGAGTTAACATCTAAATGCCTTGCCCCTTAATATGCCCTCTTTAAAATGTAAGAGCAGGATCGAAAAAACCTTGCGCGGGCCTACAAATATTTACACAAGGTCTGAGTCATATTTTTTCATTGTAGTGCTCAACATTGGCTACGACTATACCGAGGAATGCAAATGAATCCAAGTGATGAAGTACAACTTCGTCCATGTAATGAAGCATCCCTTTGAACAACGGTAGACACGCAACTTAGGAAGACTTCCAGGTTGCCAATGTCTTTTCTATTCCTCCAAGGTTGGCGAAGGTTTCTTCAGATCCCGATTTTACGCAACTCTCTCCTCAGTAGCTATCATTGGGTGCTTAGAAGACCTACCAGGGCCTTTCGCAATACCTGCTGATCCTCTCAGGACAGCGTTGTCCAACAGGCGCCGCGCGGTGCCATGTACTGTGGCCTGCAAATGTCATTCAAATGTGAAAGTCTCCTACATCCATTGGGCGAGAACATTGTGCGTCTAGTGCACGCGTTAACACCTCCTTAATATCAAAATAGGCGAAGGTTAGATTTAAGATTTTTTCTAGTAAATTTCAGAAATTCAAAATCATCCCAATGTGTTTCACTGCATTATGCAGGGTAAGGTCTATTATCACGCATTCCACCTCCCCCCCCGTTTCAGAGCACCTGAGAAATCTGCCGAGATCAACAATACCGGGTCAGGTGCGGACCGCCCGAGTAATGCAAATATGGCCCGCAACGATATTAAAGGTTTTAGTTATGGCCCTTGAAACCTTGCAAGCTGGACGCCCGTGTCTTAGGACATTACCAGTGAAGAGCGGCGGCGATGGTGTGACGGTTAGCGTACCGGACTGTTATACCCAAGATCGCGAGTTCAAACCCGATCGAACTATGATTTTTAGGGCGACAAAATCCTTCGTACGCCTTCCTTCGGAGGGGAAGTAAAGCCGGCTGTCCCATGTTAGTAGATTTACTTGCATGTAAAAGATCCTCAAGCCTAAATGACGCCTCTGAGCTAAATTCAAAATCGCCTGTTTCTCGCCCAAGAAATACCTCCTTTCTCTGCTGGATGAAAGGAGCGTAGCGAAATTTGCGTGGTCAGACGGAAGAGCGGGCCTGATGGCCCGAGTCTCGCCACGTAAAATAAGGCAAATTCAATTCAAAAGAGGTCCTTCGCGCTCCGCGAACGTCTAACAGACCTATCTCGGACCTGTGCTTTTACATATTGGTCCATGGTATCAATCGGCCCCATCTCAGCGCTCGCACCTTCTTCTGGGAGTAGGGATCTAGTTCTTCAATTACACAGATGGCTCACGCAGTTGCCTGTCAGGCCCAGAGATTAGGGAAGGATTAAGGAATAGTAGTAGCACAGGCGGGAGTCGGAATGCCCGCCACGGAACTCACACAACTTCAAACATTCATGCTCAACGCGGATTTCGAATCCAATGGCCACGTCCTTGGGCGCCTGCCCCAAGCCTCTGACTCACGAGGCCCGTCTCGTGAGCTGAACATTTGCGTTAGTAATTATCAAAAATTCAGGGACGTTCATTGATATTTTTTAAGATCTAGTTTCGAATAATATATATATATATATATATATATATATATATATATATAACTTAAGAAAAAATCATAATTAATACTGTACTATTGCAATGTTAAGTTTTCAAGATTTCGGCAACAGAGACAGTTTTTATCGAAACTCGAACCTACGCCATTTTTATAAACATTCTTTGGTCTTTTGGAGAAATAAATGAAGACAAAAATTGAGACCGGTTTTTGAGAGATTGTTTTTTTTAAATTACTTATATTCCTCGTAAAATTACGCAAAAAATATTCATATTTTCGAAAAATTTTACATGATGTTATTTAAAGATATATTTGAATAAAATATTTCATTAAAGAAAAAATCTATCTTTAATGTTGTAGTTGTAGATAGATTCGAATACAAATTAAACTTCTGCAATTTTCGAAAATTCAGAGTTTGACAAAAATGAGTTTAGGCTCTAGTGTTGACCACTGACGGACAGAAGAATAGATGGATACACAGACCTTTTCCGTAAACATTGTTTTCGGTGTCAGGGAACCACAAAAACGTGATTTCGATCAATTCAACGTCTTAAAGGAACCAATTTACTACTCATATGAACAATATTTTAACCATTTTTTTTTCTATATCATCTTCATAATACAAGTATTTTTGTCAAAAAATTGTCTCCTTTTGCTGAATCAGTACAATACTTTATCTTTAGTATGCAAGTACGTAATAAGCGAGAAAGTAAAAATTGTCTCAAAATTGACTAACATTACAGAAAATGTATTATGTAACATTTACCTCACGAACCTGTTAACACAATGGTTTATTTTACTTTCATGTACAATTTATTTTATGGAAATTGTGTTATTAAAAACACGTACATTTTTATCACATTTCTCAATATTACAGACCCCTAATAGTAGTTTTTATATACAACTAAGAATGTCATAGAAGAGTAAATCTTAATACTATATGAAAACTTTCTTTGAAACATGTGTAACCGTTTGTAAGAAAGTGTTTATGCTTTTCTGAAATTCTGCATTTTTGAGCTCATTTTCACAGAAAATTTTTGAGTTTTTAACCAATTTCAAAATAAATCATTTAATGCGCTTATTCTTACAAATAAAGTGAATTATTAAAACCTCTGTAATGTATTGATATTAATAACGTGAGACGTATTTGAAAGAAATTACATATATATGCCAAATTTTTGAAAATCCAATGTTTACATCAAAATGGCACTGAAGCCATGTTTTACTGTGTATTTAGATTTATTCAAACACAGTGAAACAAATTGAAGCCATACTTAATAAAATCTTTTAAATTGCACATATTTCAGTCACATTTCCGTTAAAATTAATTATGTTTTCAAAATATGTAATTGACATTAATTAAAGATCTAATTTTGAAGAACAGATTTCATTGACAAAACTCTCAATTGTCAAAAATTTTGTTTACGAGTAAATCCAAAATATTTAAAATTATTGCAATTTTTGAAATTTCAAGGTTAGCAATGAGAATTGGACCTCTGCCATCTTTATAAGTGATTTCCACTCTATTTTTACAAGAAATTTAAAGGAATACTTTGGAGCCATTTAAAAAAATGTTCGATCAGGACTATTAATTTTGAAAGAAACATACGTTTAGGCGCTAGTGTTGTTTACATACGGACAAACGGGCAGACAGACGAAAGTTTTGGATAAACACTTTTTCGACATCCAGGGACCCCAAAACGTGTTTTGTCAACATATCGAAATCGATTTTCCGCGACATTACATACATTTCTCGTATGCAAAATGTATTCTCATTATGAATACGAGAAAGAAGAAAACTATTTTCTTGAAAGTGTGTCTATGAAATATATTCAGTTCCTGAGAGTGATTTTGGGGGTTTCAGCTTCCCAAGCTCAGACTCATTCGGCACCTGCTCGTCGCCGAACTTGTGTAACGGTAGTGCGGGCTGCATCTGCCCACTCCAGTTCCCAATTTGTGACAGCATTTCTTGGCATGTGAACATCGGACGATTGACTGCACATACACCTCAAATTTGTCACAAATAATCATTACGACCAATAATGTCATATGCAACCGTACGTGGATTTCCTTAAATACTAATGCAGGTAACGACAATAAAACGTGACAGAAGCTGCTTTAAAAATAATTGTTTGAAGATGATGACGATAATAATAATAATAATAATAATAATAATAATAATAATAATAATAATAATAACAATAATAATAAGATGGATATGTGTGTTACCATAATCCCAGAATTGGTTAAAAAAATGAAGTTATTACATACTACATTTACAATTCTTATGGTTACATGAGATATCGCTTTTTAAACTAACTGTTAGAAAAGCGTGCATCTAAGCAATTTATGTGAAATAAACATGATTAAATATAATCTTAAATACGTACTGAAAATATAGTGAAGAGCTTATTTTCAAATTTAAATAAAGCAAAATGAATCAAGCTTTGCCGTGAGACAATTTCATATCGCTTTTACATTTTGGGGAGCAGCCGTTCACATGGTACATACAAATCTGCTGAAAAATAGAAACATAGCATCTATGAAGTGATGATTGCTCGAGAGCAGTCAATCCTCACTTTTAATTAATAATAATTACAAATTTTGTTATATTTATGTGGCGGTAATGTCTTGTAAAATATGTTTTTAAAAATGTGCATTATTTCTAAACAATTAGACACTGAGCAACAAAAACGAATATAATATTTATTTTAATAGCGATATTAATTAATTACTTTCATTTTGTATTTAAACGTCTAAAAGACTATATTATGTCTCTAACAAGTATTCTTATTCCAGCTTCCACTCTCTTCTTCGTCTTCTCAATGCCCCCCCCCCCAACACACACACACACCGCGATCAGGCTTTTCGTCCACTTTCTCTTTATCCCTGGGGCAAATGCTGAGAAGGACCCTTGAAGTAGCTTCACTGTCTATACACGATTTCTTGAACCTCGTTTTCTAGTCGCTGGAAAAGTGGGGACGTAGTTATTTCGTCAACAATATTATTAAATAAAATTTGTAGCTCGTTTGTCGAACGAAAATAGTTCCTATTACACGGCACCGAACATTTCTAATTTTCAAATGTTGAAAGACACGCTTAATATTATTCATTTATAATTCATTGTTATTAATTATAATTCAACTATGCTTAGTAAAAGAGATTGTAGAGCTCAAGAAAACGTGCACAAATCGTATTTCCTTTACTCACACAGTTATTATTTCTTTATGACTAATTAATTAATTTACCTATTAATTAATTAATTACTAATTAATTTGTTGTTTTATTAGTTATAATTAGGTATCACACTTTGCGTCGAAAGCTAATTTACTTCAATAAACTCATTATGAAACATTAAAGTAAAATATCCTTTTTTCTTATTAAATATGGCGTTATTATTATCGTCTCGAGTTACAACAAACGGTGACACTGACAGCAATTATGATACTTAGCTCAACATGATTAGAATTTGTGAAATCTTTCACATTTTAAAATTTTCCTGAATATACAACACTGTAATAACTAGAGTTGGACCTACACAAAATTGTTGTAAGCACCTCAGCCAAAAAAGTAATGGTTCTTGTCTGCTCTACACTTGGGTAGCAGTTGCTCTTCAAAAACTTTTCACCGTAGTTCAAGAAATAATTTCAAAAGAAACACATATTCTAGAACTCCTTTAATTCATAGCTTTGTTGTAAGTTGAACATCATCTTACTCTCTAGTTCTTTCTCACTCTAATATCATCACGTTTCTCTCTAATGGATACCCATTTCAATATCTACAACCATAAATACCCACAGAACTGTTTTAATGTGCTCTATTTTCTCGTCATAAATTTCGCTTCATCGCAGTTCCTCTAATTCAGTAGTGAGTAGAAGAACACGACAAACGGCTGTAAAAATGTAAATAAAATAAAAATAATACGCGCAATTATAACTGAAATTGTAATTACATATTTCTCGTACTTTGGTTAACTTGTGAATTGCAGCGTTCATTGCAGCATTTATTTTCAACATAGATTTGTTAAGGTCCGGTGCTAGTGCAATAATAATAATCAAATGACCTACTTTTAAGAAAGCTTTCCTCTTTTTGGTGTATTGTATTCTCCGGCCATTTTTCAATGTTTCATTTTAAATTAATATTATAACTTTGGATATTAAAATGGAAATTATTTTAAGAGGTCAAAAACTTCATTGCTTTACATTTAAAATATGGATTGTGTAACTTGACTATTTTAGTTCTATTAAGTACTTGCTGTATTCAATTCTCACTGACTCATAATCCCATGTGTATCCGCTGGACGATACACCTTTCTATCAACATTACTTCACTAGGTATTGCTAAAGTGATGACGGGCTGGCAGCGGGTGCAACTTGTTCTAGGTCCCATCATAATTAAGTACACGATTTTCCATTCAAAATATATAGAACTGTATTTCCTTCTAGTTCAAATTAACAACTTTAAGTTATTTCTGATAGATGATTTCTGTTTGTACAAGGGGGAACGTTTGTTTGAAATAAGGAGCCCCGAGCATCTGCTGTCCAAAGTCCTAGTTTTCTTTGGGCACCTCTGGATTTTGGGCAAGGGAAACATATCACAGTCGTGCAATTTCATAACGAAACTTTGTCCTAGAGGAATATGGAGTTATGTTTAAATAAAAAAAATGTCATTATGGAAGGGAACATAAGTATATTTCGGACGTTGAAATGTGAAGAAATAGGAAACTTTTTAACGAGAATAAGTTTATTGATTTAAAGAATTGTGTTTTCTGCTTAAAGAAATGTATTAATGCAAACTAGTTAAAGAAAATTTGTTGTTCCGCAATTGAACAACATTAATGCCAAAAATATTTTTAGGGTGAGCCTTCATAAATATCAGTTGTGTCATGTCTACTCTTCGTGTACACGTAATTCCGAGAGATCATCAAAACAGTAATTTGAAGAATTTCCAAATTCGGCATGCCGTTCTGATAACCACTATTGAAGAATACGAGTACATACGGGATCATCGTGGTAGAATTGTCCAAACAATTCCAACAGGAAACACTTATAAAGAAACGTATTCATGGAAAATATAGTAACCTACTTCAAGTTGCAGTAATTGTTTTCTTTCGGCCTTACAAAAATATGACGGTTTTTTGTGGATAGAGTTTTCATTTATTCAGATGTGCACATGAGCAATATTAACTTCACAACGTTAAACAACGAGCAACAGACCGCGCGCAAGTATTTCTCCCCCATCCTGCTCCCACTAACAACCTTGGAACCGGGCGAGGGTGTGATGTTGCATTCCCAGTGCCTCATACTGCTTGATCTCGAAAGATTTCAGCAGACTACCAATACGCGGGAATCAGACCAAGGTTCCAGCGCTGTGATAGAGGGTAAAAGAAAGAAAGAGAGAGGGAAGAAGAAGTCAAAGATATTTATCAAAACTCAACTTTCAAAGTGTAAAGATCTTAAATTACCAAATTATAAAGCAAATTATTATTTACTGCTTATATTGAGAAACAAAATAATGTTGGCGTGAGTTTGCACTAAAGAATATTGAACTTCGCGCTGTATTATTTGCTGTCCCTAATTACCTCCAGTTTGCTTTCCATTTACCTCCGTGTGAGCACTGCGGATTACGAGTGTGTTACACTTTATACTCAAAACCATAAATAATACATGTTTATCGACTTTTAAAAAGAAAGAAACAAGAGACGAACTGTGCATTGTTTTCTCGATTAGCATTTCGATTTCTGATGTAGAGTTCGAGATGTGACATGATCTAAAAGGTATATATAGAAAATGATAAATATTGGTTAAGTGTTACTGATAAGTACATACCGTGCATTTTTATGAGGTATTTCATTCTCGAAAGTATTGCAAGGAAAGACGGTTGAGAAAAAGGGACAAGGAATCGCTAATATTCTGCGCGATAGGACCTGTAAGACATGTTCTGTGTTGGCACCTACTATACCACAAATTAATTTTGTTGAACCAACATTTGTAATTATTTCTTACTACTTTAGAAACTCTCGGTAAATGCAGATCTCAATTCAATTCCTACAACACCAATATGTCTACATTATGGATAAAATTAGTACATCATATCAAAAACAGACAGTTGCCCAGCACACAATAAATTTCTGTTAGGTATTCTCTATATCACTAAAAAAGATTTTGTTCATATCATTTAATCAACATTTACATCACAATTAGTCAGGATATTTTGAACATACTTGTAACAATAGAATTGTGTCCTAATGACAAAATGATGTCTATGATGGAAAAACATAAGTCTATGAAGGCAAAAACCATGTGATTTTTCTTAAGTAAGTTAAGAACTCTTACTTCTAAACTATCCCTTTATTTGACTGAAATTAATAAGTGGAATTATTAATATTTCAATGAAATCTTAATCCCAAATTAATAATAAATTATGTTCAAGACTACAACTCTTGAAATGAAGATCAATTCACATAAAGTCAGCAATATGTTGTAATACCACATTTTCTCAATACAAGTTATTGCAGGTAAACTGTGACTTAATAAACCTATCCTAGTGAAAAAGATTCTTTAAAATATGCTACTCATTATATACTTTGTGCGACTTTAATACATGCATCTTAAACAATAGAGATCCATTAGACTTTACACATAAAAGACTGATGTTCATAACTTTTCCAACGAATCAAACGTCAATCTGCCGGTTTAAGGGGGAATATCTTTCTTCTTTTGGTCTAACAAGTATATGTAAGCTCTCAATAATTCCACTTTTACATATACTTTTAACCTCAGAATCTTACCAATGTGAGTTCTGGAAAGATTTCTCATTTCAAAATAAGCGATTTATTTTAATTTTACCGGTAATTAAGTTAATTTCGAAACGTTCATTTAATTACATATTCAAAAAACAAGTCTTTATAGGCTTTCTTTTCGCTATAGAGTTAAAACAAGTATGAAACACATAATCAACAAATCAAAAGTCATGTTGGTTCTAAAACAATATGATTGGTATGATCAACATATTTATTTTACCATAATTAAATAGCATTAACTACTGCTCTTGTAGTTTTAAAATTGGAGGATTACTTTGTGTATTCCGTGCAATTACATTTTCATAAATATTTCCAATATTTCATGTAATTTTGTGTCTGAAACAAAATTCCAAGCACATAGTGCGGTCTGGCATTATTTGCATCCACTGATTCACTGATTATTAGCCACTTACATATTTTGTTTTACCTTTTACTCAATTCGGTGCAAAGAATTAAAATTAATTGAGATAATTAGTGATTTAGGCCTTCCAGCATTGAGGCAGCATAAAAAATAATTTAAGAGCCTGTTATGTTTGTTATCTACGCCTCACTATGAATATGATAATCAATATTACTGTTTATTGAGTACTTTTGTAGATATTAATTAGCATTAATAATTAATATCTACAAAGTAGGTATAGATAGATATGTAGATATTAATGAGCATACTTTACCGTTAGAAAACATTCAATTAACTTTCAAAACTTTTGTTCTTCAATTCCGTTAAAATCGTTGACTTTTGTTTTAAAATAAAATGCTTTATACCTTTTAAGGCTGTTATTATCATATTGTACCTGTTATCGCGAGGCTTGACGTTGCTATCGTAATCCCTTGTACGCATAATTGTTCCTGGGAATGGATATTATTTGAGGAGCGCCTGTAGCAGCCCCGAAGCGAAAGTCGCATTTAGGCCTACGCAGCGCAGGGATGGCCTGCTCCGCGGGCCCGTCGTCGCAGGGCGCCAGCCAGAGGAGGGGTGGGCTTACCTGTGGGCACGACGACGCGGCTGCGCTGGTCGTCGCCATCGGCGTCGCCGTCACCGTCGCCGGCCGCGGGGCCGCTCTCCGCAGCGGAAGGGCTGGCGGTGGCGGCGGGCGGCGGCGGCGGCGGCCGGGCGGGTGCCGCGCGCGGCCGGCGGCGAAGCGGCAGAGCGAAGAGGCGAGGACGCACCCTGGCGGCTCCGGCGGAGCCTTCCATGCTGCCATATTCGGGCGGGCGCGCGTCCGAATGGGTAGTTCCCTGCGCCCTCGCCCTGCGCCCGCTCCCGCTCCCCGCGCTCGCGCCTGCTTCCACGCTTCCCGCTCTCGCCCGCTCCCCGCTTCCGCTCCCGCGCCACCGCGCCCGCTGCCGCCCCGCCTGCAATCCCACGCTTCGCAGCAGCTGCGGGCGCCCTCTCGGCCCGACTGAAGCTAGGTGCGCGCCCGCAGCGGCGGCGCAGTTCGCCTGAGGCGGCGGGAGTCGGCGGCGGCGGAGCGGTGCGCGCGACGGCGCGGCCGCGCCGGGCGACGCTGCTCCCACCGTCGCCCCCGTCGTTTCACGAAAGAACCGCGTCGGTTTCATCGCAAGCCTGCTTGCCCCTCCCCCCTCCCCCCGCATCCGCGTGCAGCTCATTCAAACTCCGCTGCCTGCTTGACTCACTGGCGGCAGATACCGCATTCTTCAGCAACAGTTACCGAAGCGACAGTCTGCCGGGAACGATTTCTCTCCGATGACCCTCGGAAGACACGGCCAACGATATTTTTGAGCGATGTCTTGCAATGGGAGCAGAACGAATAAACTCATCCCGATTAATTAATGCGAATAGTGATAGTCATCGAAAAATTCAGAATATGAATGTTGGAAATTTGGTCAACAAAAAACAAACAAGGTTTTGCAATGTGACGTCAAACAATGAAAAGGGTAACGCCACTAAGTAAAGAGTTTCAATTAACCAACGTAGTATCCGAAGCAAGTAACATTGTCATTCCTTTCTGTCTTGGAAACATTATTTTGCGTCCCATCAAAAGAGTGCAAATGGCCGTGCGCCCTGCGACGCGTAATTGTGTCTGCCCCTTCGGCGGCGCAGATGATCCCATTTCCGCTAAGCGCCGCTGGGCGAATGTGGCGGCGCGCGCGAGACAGAGGGCGATCGCACTGCGTCGTTGCCATTTGGTTCGCACCGCCCGCCGCGCCTCCTCGCCGGCGGCAGGACTTCCCAGCTCACCGCCCTTCTTTTTTTGCTAGGCGCGTATTTACATGACGGATTGCTATTTTTAGATTGCAAAATGTATATAGAAGAAGTAATTTTTTTTTTTTCAAATAACATATGTATACCTATTGTGAATAAAAACAGTTGCAGGTGACTAATATTATCGAATTAAATATTACTAGTCATCGCTTCACTGAGTAGTGACGTAGAACACAGAAATAACGCATGTTGAATTCTATCAGAAAACAGTTGGACAACATTAGTGTTTAATTCTTATTTTGACATCGGAAAAATAAATATAATGGTGATAAAAGGAATGGGATAGTCATGGCGGACAAGAAAAGGAAAGTATATATTACGCTGTGCAAATTACATGTTCTTTGGATTACAATTATCAAGAAATCGCTTTTTACGCCAGACTGCATGCCAGTAAACTATACTTTCAACAAAGTTCAAAAACATTCACAAACAAAGTTCAAATATTACATCAACACCGCGATTTACAGAGGCGCTTTATAACCTTTGTTCTTTGTCGGTGATGCACACAAAGGAATCTCTTTGAATCAAGTTATATACCTAAACGTAGGCACCAAAAGAAAAGTACTTATAGACAACCTAGGAGCGTAGTGAAAAGAATCTCAATGATTGGTACTTGGAATTAAGTTCCTGTAATCACTTGACGCGCACATCGCAAAGGCAGGGGCAAGGGCTCTGATCGGCCTCCACGAGGAAAACGCGGCTTGTGGTACGGCAGCGCTGGGATGTTCGGAATGTGCTTGATTGAAGCACCCGCACTCTTTCAGATGTACATTTCCTCACTCGCAACAAATGTGCATCTGAAACGCATAGAATTATGAAAAAGGAAAGCTTTGCTCTTCACGGAATAAACATAAAATGGCAGACTTGCCGCCGGCAGACACATAGTACCCCTCCGCCTTTCTCCGGTATAACGGATTTCCCGGAAGGACAGCTCCGTACCCAACGCATCCTATCTGCGGCACGTCAAAAAGATCACACATATTTCTAAAAAAGGTTTATAATGCAGTTAATCACATATATACTTCCTTTTCTAAGATGATAAAATGACACTACAGCATTCTATTATCAGAGATGCATGCATCAAGAGTATTCTGGAATAAGAAGTTAAGTAGTAGAATATGAAGTATACTCAAGGAAACGTACATCAGGAATTTGATACCTCAGAAAAATCTTTCAATAATTTAAAATGCAAGATGCAATCAGCTACTTAATCTAAAAACACTGATAGCTATTTCCAAGACCGTGAATGGTATTCGTCAAATATAATAAAAATGCCTTCAAATATTCGACCGAAGAAAAGTTCTTTATTAATAAAGTAAAAAAAGAGACATTCCTTACATTTCTTTCAACTATTACATATAAGGCATTTCCTAGGTTTCCTAGGCATTTTGTTTTGTTACAACTGATAAAATACAAACAGTAATGCATTTTCACTTATTTAACGTCAAAAACTCGTGTATGTGATGTGTGGAGAGACGTGCAATCTGTGTTTTCTTGAGTTCCTGAATCCCTACCGTCGCTCTAATACCATATATAAAACTATGAATAATATGAATAAAGAAAGAGGCACACAGGATTTTGCACGTGTACGAGTGGGGGCGGGTGGGGGTGTCAGGTATAGTGTCCAGCGGACTTGATGTTTTCTCGTAAATCTTTTTTTATTAATGCAGAATATAAAATTATTTTTATTTCTTGTCTTAATGTTGATACTTAAAACGTAAGCACTTGCTATACAGAACGATTTCGTTAGTACAGAAAATTATGAAAAGCTATATTTTTCACTGACTTCTGGGAAGATGGCTTAAACCCCATGATCCAGGAGGGGGCGCCACTGAAGAAAGATGTAACGAGCGTTATTGATAATCAGATATATTCGGTCCCGTGTAATATTTGCAACGATAAATGAGATACAGATTTTGACATGTATCCCTTTATCGTGCCCAACGCGAAGAAATACCCTTACTATCGCATATACGAGAACATGTAGAATAATTATTCGAGGGTATTGTTCACCAAATAACAATATATCTCACCAACACTTAAGGAAACGTGCGCAGATAGTGAAACATTTACATCCAAAGGATAATTAGGGTATTATCTCAAGATTTTTTCATTGGATCAAACGAAACTGGACAAAAAAGAGATCGAAATGGTGTGTTTAATTGTATTTATCGTCAAAAATTGTATTAGAATAGTGCTCAAAAAATCGCTTCATCTTTCTCGCAGTTGTAATCTGCAATATAATCCTGAAAATACACCCCTTGGTTTGGAAATATAGAGCGAGTTATGGAGGTAATAGAATCAGAAATATCATATAATCCACACAAAATATATGATTACCAATCTATACTAATATTTGTTTAAAATTTTTGAGATTAGTTAGGAAAAAACAGAATGCCCATTTTCTTTAGGTATTGCAGTTTTTAGCACTACTGTACCTATCTGACGTATGGGAGAGAAGTTTAATTCTTACATAAAAATGTAACTTTTAGTACATCTAATACAGTCATGTGTATTATTTTAGATTACAGAAGTTAGTGAACTGTGTTTCGCCTTGTAAATAGTGATGCCCATTTAACTTACCTTCATTTTCGAACATATCAAATATAGGGTTGAAAATTATAACATGAAATAAATTCAAGTTATTCTTATGATCTAGAAGAGTTAAGTAACAGGGAAAAAATGAAGGAGACATACATACAGTACTGTTAATTTGGAGTCATGCAGGATAACACCGCAATATCGTGAAAGTGTGCGCAAGAATTGCAAGAGCGTTTCAAACATAAATGTATCTCATTAAGTAAGAAATGTTCAAGAACGTCGATTCTAGTTATGAGGAGAGAAAAAAAAAGTATTTAAAAAAACGATTAGAAGCTGACAAGAGTCACGTAGATGCATTTTTATGGCACCCAGACATTTTTTATCAAATAACTACACATTTGCGTGGTTTAGAATGTTTTCTTAGAATGTTATGGGGTACATTAGGCAAATTGAATGAAGGGTGGCAACAGAAGATGAATGGGAAGGGTGGAATTTGGAATAGTATGGATTCCTTGAAATGAATTAAACAGGGCACAAGTAGTAAATACGAATGGAGGATGGATTTTGTGACCAGGTTTTGCGAGAAATATCTATTTCTTACTATCACTTATGTTTCTGAAGGGCAAAGCACCATAGTGATATCGGTGAGAAATAACTAATAGATTAATAAATCTAATACTTAGATAAGTCCATGGATCTGACAAGTGCTAAAAAGAATTAATTATCCAATAATGTTACATCCTTCACTATCTTCCTGGAAAATATAAGCAGCAGGATGAATTTTTATCTTTTTTATGCTTATTTTTTGTTACTACATTCAATGAAAGAAGTTGTTGAAATAATTCACTGTAGAACTTATAGATGCTTTAATTTTTATGGCATATATTTTCAGGGACCTATTTTAGAATGAATGTCATAAATACTTTAGTGGTTCCAAATTATATTAGACAATAAATAGTGAACAGTGTTAATACAATACATATTTAATTCCTTTTTTTATTGGAAGGTATTGAAATATAGTAAGTTCAATAAACAATGGTTTTATTTACAATGCTGAATTTTCCTTTATCCGTTCCTTGTTTTCTGCGTTTTATTGTGACATTTCGATCTTGTGTTGGGTTGTGTGTGGTCACCCCTACTTGAGTAACACGGCATTTTGAGACTCCAATTGATAACATTCCATGCCGGTTGCTTTGCGTCCGTTCTGTAGAGGGTGTAGTTTAAATACCTTCCGATACGGAAAAGAATATAAAATATTATTCGGATTAAAAACTGTTTAGCATTACTTATCAAATAATTTGACAATAACGAAGTATAAAGTATATATATATATATATATATATATATATATATATATATATATATATATAACTCACATTATTTTATAAATAAGTCATAAGTTTTAGTCAAGTCTCGGGAGGCAGTGTAAAGGGAACATAGTCATAAGCCACGGGGCTACTTGGTCAGTGCCATCGGGCCTCGAGCAGTTAAAGTCCTGAAAGAGTAATAATAAATATTATTATATATTGTTGCCGATGTGCGTTGCACTTTAGAACAAAAAATTGAGTATTATAATTATATCCAACTTATTAATATTGAATTATTATCAATAAACTTTGACAAAAAAGATAGATTACCGTTGTCTACATAGACTACTTTTATCTACGCAGTGTACGTTGTCTACGGGTTGTTTACGAGTAGACGTAGATTGCGGGTCTTTACGCGTAGACGCACATTACTGCTCCAAAACAATTCGTTCTTCTCTGTCCATGTCTGCTCTCTTTGATATTATGTGATAACAATACATAATAAGTTTTGTGCTTTTCTCGGTTGGTTTCGCTGTGAGTGGAATTTTTTAATCTGAGTCCAAATGGACCCCATGATACTTTTTGTGTAAGAATGTGCGTTTTTAGTTTCTTCATATTCATTCGTGGGTTTCTTGTTAGTGAAATCCATAGTCGTGCGCACCGTGTCGCTTGTACGGGAGTATGGCTTCGAGACGCGAGTTAAGTCATAATAACACGCACACATCCTGGATTCACTTGATGATAGTGAAGATGATATTGAGGTAAACGATGGCTTAGGTTGACGTGAAAGAGATGGGGAAAAGTTAATAAAGGAAGACGACAATAAACAGTGACTGATTCTGATGACATCAGTAATATTAAGTTGATATTATTGAGAGAGATAGTTGCACCGAGAAGTGTTCCCCAAAAAGTAGTAAAACACCATAAAGAAATATAATACTGGGAACTATTAGCCCGAAGGAAATGGCAAAAAATGCTAATGTCCTAAAGACGCTTTTGATCTCTTTTTCGACGATCTTTTCTTTGCAACAATACAACAGTGGGCCAATCGAAAGATCGCTGCAGCCAGAGGAAACTAAAAATCTAAAAGGCCCCCATGGCTCCCCCCCCCCGGAATCCGCCAGTGCTTGTGAAGCATACCATATACTAGGAACTGGTTACACAGTCGATGAATCATTGTTGGGATATCGCGGTCGACGTAGTTTTAAATAGTAGGGCTTTCTTACGAAACAAGCCTAGCAAACATGGAATCAAAGTTTGCGTACTTGTTCATAGCAAAACATATTTCTCGGTATCCACCAAAGCAAAACGACAGTGACATTTCGATCAACAATGCATTCTGTCCCTAATAAAGATTTGGAAACTGTGCAGAAGGAAATCAAAGTGTTCTCATTGTGGAGAAAGGAAAAGTGGATTGCCACGATGAAATGTTCACTACTGCTTACTTGTACACAAGGGCCAGGAAAACAGACTCAGGCCAAAGAGAATATTGTATGAAACGTTAGACAGCGTTGCTTATACCCAATAAGTGATTTACACAGAAAATTTTCCCATGAAAATTCGCACTCATGGAGATAGACGGTCACAGTTCTTGAAAGATTTGTCGATGAGTTATATTACTCCAAAATATGCAAAGCTGATAATACAAATCTTCAGAATACAAACTTTAATCTTACTACTGAGAAATGTTCATGTTGTGTACGGTAAGCTTTCAAATTTGCCGCGCGCTCCATGAGAAGAGCGCACTCTAAAGGAGGCTCCTCACATTCGGCATTCGCCGAGCAGCGAGCTACTGCTCGCCCAATCCCGAACAGCTGAGGATTCGGCGAATGTTCGCTCCCTTTCATGTTATCTAAAGCCCGACACGCGGTGGGAAGGGCGAATACCGAACGTTCGGCGCTCGGCGAATCCAAGCCACCCGTCCACACTCCTCGGGATTCGGCGAACGATTGCTCGGGATTCGCCGAATGCCGCATGTGTAGAGCCGCCTTAAGGCTGCGAGAAGCAGCAGAACGGCCGGGTCACACGCGATCGGCCCAGTGGCAGGGCACGAGTCTCTGCCTGCAGCAGCGCCGCTATAAAACGGGTCCGCCAGCGCCAATTGGGCATTCACATTTGAATAAACTGCAAGTAGTTCAAAACGAATGCCTCAGAAGCTGCCGCCCTCTGCGCCCTTTCATACATTCCCATTAAAAATTTACATCGTGATTTATCAATGCCACTGCTAATTGATCATATCAAAAATGTTGTGTCAAAATTGTTTGAAAAAGCAGCTGACTCGGAAAACTCGCCCATTTCCGAGAACGCCTCATACCAACCAGATCAACGGGTGAAGTATAGGTGACCAAAGCACTTCCTGGAGTAAGAGTAATCTGAAAGAGAAATGAGACTTGAAACATAAACTTAGCAATTCATCACTCGCAATGCGCGCGATAGTTGGTTAAAGTCCTTTTGACCCTCTGTTTCCCTTTATGTTGCAGGATTGGCCATAGATGCCCGTAAGGGTAGGAATGGGCGCACCGCAGTCGCGTGACGTAAAATTCTTAATTCAAGTCTTAAAATTAATCATGCACTTATAACAACAAAGCTAATTAATGAGGAGATGCACAAGAATAGTACAAAAAATAAGTTACAATAAGTTTATTAGCCCAAACGTTTAAACAATGACTGGATTGCCGGTCCGGATGGCGGAGATTGCTAAGGCAGTAGTGCCGTAGCCATCTCGGATCAAGGGATCGTGGGTTCGAGTCCCGCCTCGAGCATGGTTGTAGTGTGTTCGTCACACCCTATCATCATCCCCTATCATCGTGTCATCCTCACAGTTACCATAAAGTTACACGCAATAGTGGACGGTACTGGCTTAGAAGTTGATGCGACCTTAAAAAAATGACTAGATTGTGACGTTAGAATGTCTTTAAATACATTGCATTGCACGGCACCCCTGGATAAAAAGACAGGAACCTGGTATGCGGATGTCAGTGTTCCCGTACGGTTGTCCCATACCGTTGCTGCTGGAACTGGAGACGGAGACGGAGACTGGCGATGATGCGTATGTGATGACACACAATACAGCCCCAGCCGATCGGAGTGTCCCGCGTGTGAACCGCCATGGTCTAAGATTCATCCGCCACAAATGTGCGAGGGAAGGCGTTAAACCGCGTGCCAGTATGGCACAGGCTGATCATGGCCAGTATGGCACACGCTCTAATTGGTTGCGAGCTGGGCAGCCTGTAGCCCTAATTATTTGCGAGCGGCGTGATGGAACTTGCGGCTTGGCATGGCGCATGTACCGACTGCCGACTGCCGAGCTCCCATGACCGTCGCGTCGCGGAATCATGTGCTCACGGGCAACGGCTCTGAATGTATTTTAATGTCATTGACCTCTGAAATCTAACAAGGGCGCATTGGTACACAAAAATATATAGAAACTGCCCCTCCGTGGCGCGGGAGTGGCTACCGCGAGGCGCTGGGAGGGGGCTGGTCTAAAGATGTGGAGGGGGCCCTTGGCTGTCCGTGGGAAAGGGCTCCCGAGAAACGAACCTGTAGGTGGCGTGGTGCGCGACCGCATCCTCGCCTGTGGATGGCGGGTGCTTCTACGGAGGCGAATGACGCCGTAACATCTTTGCAATCTATTTCGCCGACAAATCTCTCTGTCCGGAGCCAGAGGACCCCACGCCTCCTCTAGAGGGCGGGGAGGGGGCGGCTGCGCTGGGCGGCCAGCGAAGTACGCGAAAGACGCACTCAGGGCGAAAGCGACCCTCCACAACGAGCGGATGGGGGCGTGCGGGCGGCCGAATGCAACGCGCGTGCGTAGACAAGAAATTCCAATATTACATGTTTTGAACCCTTATATGACAACAATTAACAACTTCATTTCTATTTTTTCATCAATATGATCTTCACCTTACCAATCAGCAGCCGGCGGCTATCGATTCCCAATCGACCTCATGATTATAATTGATCTCTTGTAAAATTGCATCGACCTTAGACAACAACAATACTTCCGTCGGCCGAGATTGTTAAGGCAGTAGTACCATAGCGATCTCGGACTGAAGGATCGCGGGTTCGAGTCCCGCCTCGGGCATGGTTGTATTTGTGCTCGTCCTTTCACCCCTCTCCATCATCATATCACATCATACTGTTAACCCTATTGTTAACCTATAGTGATCAATAATGGCCTAGCTGTTAATGCGACCTTAAACAAACTTCCTTCTAAAATGGTTTTCGTGCTTCTTGAATTTGGAGTATGCACCGAGTTAATAAAAAATCTTTGGTTTTTACATTCTTAAACTTTAAACTCCAGATTTGACACATTATAAAATAAGTGATATTGTAGATGTAATTACAATATCCCCTATTCATATGAAATTTGATAAAGCACAAATCAAGATCTGTTAAATAACTCTTTTGAACCACTTCTTAACGCAGCACTATGTAATATCTCTTAGTAACTTCCTTTGAGGTTTTCTCTAGATATTGAGTACGGAAATATTTACGTGGTTTAATCAAATATTACTTCGTATTTTCTTTAAGATGCAGTAAAAATATTTTAGTTCTGGAAAAATTCAAAGTAGTTATTTTACGGGAAATACATTTCTCGTAGTTTCCTTTGTAGCAAAAATTATGCTTTCAAAACGGTCAATGGTGTTGGTGATACGATATTCTACTACATTTTCAAATTTACTTCACAGTGACTCCAAATCTTTTCTTTTAACTTTTACGACAAAGAAGTTATTTATATGTATTAAAACATGACAATATTACAATTGAGGAAGTAGCTAGTAGACGGGCCTTTACTCCAAACGTGTGTTTTGAGAAAAACGCCTTGCAAGTTTTCGATTATAGCATTCTACACACTGGTCGATTTAATTGCAAATTACTCATTATTTTAGTATATTAGAATTATTTTTAAACTTAATTTCATTTAGAACGTAATTAAATGCTCCTTAAATTCAAACATGTGGTGGGGGAAAAAATGCTTTATAGACCCTTCTTCTGGCCTACAATATCTTTATTATTCAAATGGTGTAAATTATAAATATTATTAAATTTTAATTTGCTTTTATTATAAACTGTTCGTACAAATCAATGTGGTTTGTAACTTCTGTTGTTACCTCACAGTTCATCTTGTGAGATATCAGAGTCGGATTCCATGTTGTCGACATTTCTAGAGGACACTTCTTGAGGAGTATACGCTTCCAAAAAGTTTTGGTAATATATTTTGCTCTCTTCCTTTAAATACCCATAGAAGTCTTGAATATCAGCAACTTTTGACGGATGAAGTGGAGCTCGAATAACAGGTTAAAGTGCAATACTCTGGGGAACTCTCTTCCTGTAACGAATAGAGATAAAATCATGAATATTTTCTAGGATATAGATTAAAGTACGCAGAATTCATTTCTAGGTTCTCCGGAAGAAGGGCCTATAGACCTGTGGGTCCATTTTCTAGCTACTGCCTCAATTATTCCTCGCGCGTTAACATTCTTTGAACCAGAGACAAACTCATATTTGCTAGACTTCTATTCTTTTCATTTGATTAAATTTTCGTCAAAAACAGTAAAAATTGTATTGTGACGTTTATGGGGAGAAGTATAATTTACACATATTTTCTTAGCCTCCAGAATCCCTCCTCCCTCTTCAGTGGCGTAACGCTCGGGCCCACAAGGCCAGCAATGCGGACGGGCCCAGGTAAAAGGGCATATTTTTAGGCTGGAGAGTTTGCGAGTGTGAGAAATATTAATTACTTGATACTTTCTCTGATACTTTGCGATAGTTGATACAATAAGAGATTAGACAAGGCATCTTCCAGAAGAATAATTCTTTTTTCGCTTCGGTATCTTATGTTTCTAAATAAAAAACTAATTTATTTACGTTTTATAATAATCACAATTTCATAAAATTAAATAATAAAGGCAGATTTTACCACTATTGGTTATATGCACTTTACCTTTGTTAACAATAAATATGACACACAAACTGGCTTTCGATTGTTGTTGTTTAGGTTTGAAGCTAGTCTTCTTATGTGATAACGCTCAGATTAGAGCTTGCTGGAAAATCGTTTCAATAAACAGAACTTAGAATTAGGCGTTTATAGTATCGTCTTGACTTGAACCGCCTCATTTAATGCTTCAGTTAATATGATCTGAATGAGATTATGCATCGCTGGATAAAAGCCCAAATAAGAGGAGCCTTTCTTTAAAAAATATCCACAATATTAATTTTATAGAGGGTTCAGATAAAAAATCTGCGGGCGGGCCAGCATTCATTTCGTAACGCTAGTGCCCCTTTTACTTTACATAGTTAAATGAATATAAGTGATATCACGAAGTGATGGTAGCACTATCAGAAAACTGGAAATGTGTGCTCTCGAGTTAAATAAAACATTGGCATGGTATTAGTAAAAACTTAAAACTTTTACGTGGCACATGAATTTGAGTATCAATTTTATTGTTGTTATTAATGCCATTTGAATTTATGTCGGTAACTGACGTACTTTCGTGCATTATATGTGGATTTCTTGCAGTGAGCTGTTATTACTGACACATGATGAATATGATTCCTACGACATGTGTTATAATTATTAATATCTGTATTAAATGAAAATATGTTCCCACCTACAAGTAAGTCAGTTTTAGCAAAAACTATAAATTCGTAATTAAATAGGCAAGACAATCGTAATATTCCTAGTTCAATGAAGAGAGGCTTGCAGGAATCACGTGGAGGGCATCTAAATGTATGGACGTTATGGGATGTGGATCCTCAGAATAGTGACATATGCCAGGAGGGAATGTAAAACGTTAGAAAAATACACCCAACGAGCTGCACGAAGGCTGACTGAATTTGAACGAATTCTGGATACGTAACATAATAAACTTAATTTAGTGTTCAATTTGTGTATATGTATATTCCATCTGAGGTTTGACTGCATTGAGAGATCCAGAAATTGTTATCATAACATCAACCAATTGCATATTACTCATTCTAATAGTGCAAGTGATTGTTTGAAAAGCAAAACTGCATTGAAACCGTTTTACATTCATTAACGATTATGTTATTACAAAAACAATTTTTTCCGTATTTCCAAATTTCCGGCCAGCCCGTAGGATGGTGAGACTGACAGGCAGACAGTCTTTTTTGAAATAAAACATTTTTTCGGAATCAAGAAACCCCCAATGTATTTTCGTCAAAACCTCGGCATCGATATTTTCCAGCACTTGATAACTATTACGAATACGAGAAAATACAAATCAATTATTGAAGTCCGAGTCATTTGGAAAATATGCGTAAATTAAATTTAGAGGAAATCTTATAATTGATTGATGTATGTAAATTACATGTGACCATTTTAACACTTATTATTATTATTATTATTATTATTATTATTATTATTATTATTATTATTTTATAATTGCACGGAATCCCTTTAAACGCGGCTCCGTGAAAACGCGGTGTCCGCGGGTGCTCAACTACCTTAACCCGGTCCCGCTTGAGTTGCCGCTTACCTACCAGCTTTTTGTTGCGATTGGAACTCTCAATGACGCGCAATGTCCCAGTTTTAGCTTACCTTCGGCTCGTGAATGAAATGCACCACGACCATGTCTTTTGGTCTGGGCCTTACAATGCATTTTCGAGTAGTTCCGTTTTTGTTTTGTTGTCTGTTTAGGTGTTCAACTCCGTTTTCCTAAGTACCTTATTTTCAGAAATAGGGAGAATTAGGTAATATAAAATATCAAATTATTCTTGCCCTATTTTTTATTCTTTCGCCTTACTATTTACATAGTAAAAAGAAAACATTGTAATGCTGAATCAGAAATCAGCGATTTTTCGACAGAAAACTCCATATTATGGGTATTGGTAACGAAAAAGTGAATAAATCTTTCTTTTATGTTATATGTATGTGTATATA